>JACXVL010000509.1:23703-42151 GCA_014898675.1 Athelia sp. TMB | reverse complement strand
AGGAACTAGGCCTGATGGATGCACCGGATGGAGATCTGCAATGCGAAAACTCGGAACGTGGCTCTTCCGTGGATTGGATCATGGCGCTGGAAGATCTGATTAACGTTGCATGCTGTAGTGATTGAACGATGGCACCGGTTGTGACGGTCTGATGCTCATAAACCAGTCATAATATCATGTTGAACAACGAATACACATCAATATGTCAACTTATCCTAGTGAGAGCCCGATGGACTATATTTTTGAATGGTTGAAACAAGGTAGAGTTCGGGAGCTCAACCTTTGAGCACATGACGCCTGACGAGATACATGCACGTGACTACTGAGAGTTGCTAAGCCTCTGTTGCTGGCGGTCTCCATTGCCGCATCATCTTGTTAGTCTACTGACTCTACTCGACCTATTCAAGTGCCATACTATGCCTATTACCCATCTTACGTCTCTTGGCCAGCTGAATGGTATCTTGGCTCAATCAAAGGAAAAGGTCACGGTAAGTCCGCAGTAGTCAAGGTACTTCTCACCGATCACATTGCCTAACGATTCCTTGCACAGGTCATAGAGTAAGTCGAGAGCCCAGCTTCGAGTCACAATGTCCCTCATTACCGCTCGTTGACGCCTTGATAAGCTTTCATGCGACATGGTGTGGTGTAAGTAGGCATCATTGTCCCCTTCATTTCACAAAGCTCATGGCGCCAGGCGCCCGCTAGCCCTGCCATGCCATAGCGCCAGTATTCGAGCAGCTATCCTCAAAATACCCGAATGTTAACTTTCTGAAATGTGACGTGGATGCAGCTTCCGACGTTGCAGGCAAGTTCAAGGTGTCTGCAATGTGAGTCAGCGTATCGATACCCCCAGTCATACATTACTGAAGCTCGTTCATCGTAGGCCAACATTCATTTTCTTGAAAGGCGATACCAAAGTTGACCAGGTTCGAGGAGCAGATAAGAAGTGCGTCGTATCAAAATCACATAGCCTCCTAGTAATCATTTGAGTACAGTGCGCTCGCCTCGACCGTTGCTAAATACGCCGCCTCCAGTCCCGCGTCCGGGACAGCAGCCTTCACCGGCAAGGGGAGAACCTTAGGCAGCTCGTCCTCTTCCACACCCTCCCTATCTTCCTCTTCGAATAGCTCCTTACCAGACGTGAGTGGCGCGCTGTCGGGCATAAGCCCACAGGTGAAGGTGTTTGCGGCTCTCATTGGGGCATACTGTCTGTTTTTGTATCTCAGCTGAGTGAATGTGGATGCGGAAGCGGAAGGCTGAAACTGGCTTGTATCTTGATAGAAACTATTCAACTTGTTCAGGATAAATCAGAGATATGGGAAATATCAATCGGCAACGACTACATAGATAACATATAGGTGAATGTGACAACACCAAGGCACTTTCAAACTAGGCCCCATCCAAGTGTTCCACTAGCCACGCGTGCTGCGTTCTCTTTGGCGCTATATAAAGATGGCAAGTGGTCAATCCACCACGAGCAACAACTGGAAGATAATAGACCTACGCGTTCTTACTGGATCCTTGGCCAGTCCCAACCAATACTTTCTCGGTCTGGCCTTCAGCTGGATGATTTACTGCAAGTTGTGCGTATTTCATATCAGCGGCCTGCCAAAGTGCGAAACTACTTACTCAAGCAAGACACTGTCCACAGCAAGGTGTGTGATGCTCCTTCACTTTTGGACACCCATTCGATATCCCGCCTTGCTTTATTTGCCGTCTCATTAAACCGAGCTAAGATGGTCTGCGATGTGCCTGGCGAATACGGTGGCAACGATGGTGGCGAGCTGGATGGAGGTATTGGATAAGAAGGGCGTGGAGGGCTTGCGGAGTCTGCACTAGACTCTACGATGCGTTTCACCCATTCCGCGATAGGCCCGAGGCCTTTCTTATAGTAGACTGCCCCAATATATGTGTGCAGCAAAACCTTCGATTCCTATGGAAGGCTAATGTTAGCCATATCATCTAATAGTTGTTTGATGAACACGAACATATGGCGTATTGATGTCATTCCGGACATCAGGATGGCATACCAACCTTGATTTTAGTCCATACGCCTGTACCCAGTTGTCGATATTCTCATCGGAGAGATACTCTTGTTTCTTGGCCTTCCACAACGACTCAGCGAACCATCTGACAAGCTAATACATTTGCTGAGGCTCACCACAATATCTTGCGATGGCAGCATTGGCCTCAAACTGAAAAGCCGGTCGGTGACAGCGAGAGTCAGTGCACTTTCACCCAGTTCCTGAAGGCGCGTATTATCTCCATAATCTTCGTTGGGGATCGTTCCCGCATGAACAAGAGAACTGTGCGTAAGCACGTCCAAGTAGATATTCGGATCGTCGATTGAGGGCAAATGTGGAAGATCAGTCATGTTGGTACTGCGCAAAGCAAGTTACGGTTCAGTTCTGCAGCTTAAAAGCATCGATAAGGATCAGCGCTTTGATCCATATAGGTACGTATCCATTTATACAGCCTCTTTGGGGAGTGCCCGGATGTGACAATTGCAGGTGACTTATGATGCTGATCGAAGCAACATCCGCATGAACGGAAATATGGACGTATGGATCTCAGCTTACCAATGATAAGTATCTGTTAGAGAGCTTCGATGCGAATGTGATGCACAAGGGAGAGAACTGGCAGCCGAAGTGCAAGAGTCATAGATTAGAACATCGGGCTCAGTAAGACGCGCCCATCATAAGTCACGTGGTCTGTAGTCTATACAGCCTCCGACGCGCCGTTTATCAAACGCCTTTCGCGCGCAATGACAGGCACTTACCTCTTGCTTCACTACCACTACCACCTCCGCTTCAAGTCTTCCCTCATCTCTCCAACTCTCCTCAACACCCAACTCTCTATCTAATCTTCAAACAATGTCTGGACGTGGCAAAGGCGGAAAGGTTCGTTCTTGCCCTGGTACCATCCTGTTCTGGTTGTTGATCAATCGGCGCTCGTAGGGTCTTGGAAAGGGTGGTGCCAAGCGTCACCGAAAGATCCTTCGTGACAACATTCAGGGTATAACAAAGGTACGTTCTCTAATAGCGAGCTGAACGTCCAGTAGACTCATTACTGTTTCCCACAGCCGGCTATCCGTCGTCTTGCCCGTCGTGGCGGTGTCAAGCGTATCTCTGGCCTCATCTATGAGGAGACCCGGGGTGTTCTCAAGATCTTCCTTGAGAACGTCATTCGTGATTCCGTTACATACACCGAGCATGCAAAGCGCAAGACGGTCACATCGCTGGATGTGGTCTATGCTTTGAAGCGTTCAGGCCGCACACTTTATGGTTTCGGTGCATGATTGTTTCTTTAGTGCGTCGCATTTTCTTCCAGCAAGACTTGTAACTGACAACATGGAATAGCCTCATAGATTTTGCGTTTTTCGTATCGTCCATGTACATGTATCATTAGTTGCCCGAATTATGCGCATAAATATGTATCAATCGTGTTTGATCTTCATCCGACTCTTGTGCACGTAGGCGTTCTTCCTTTTACCGCGGTGCAAGCCGTCCACCATGTTTCTTTGGCTTCACACTGGAGGTCGATGAGAGCTCCCTTTGTATAAATGCGCGTGGATATATGTGCAAGTATATTCAATAACAATAGATTGCACAAGGGCACACAACTAAATATGAGAAAAATGATCCATCATCTGATTCAGTTGCGCTTTCGGAATGATATTCTGTTGGCTTAACGGCTCCCTGAGCTCCATTGCGGTCTGCTCCATCTGCTCGATTTTCAAAGAGGTTAGGTCCCCCGCGGACGACGCGCGACGCTTTCGCGCAGGTCTTGGGTGGCCTCGAAGCGCAGCGCGCTCAGTCGCACGAAGCAGAGCAGGGTCATTGTTTTCATCAGGGGCTTGTGATCGAACCCTCCGATGGAACGACCAAGAACCCTTCTTCTTGTGTGAAGGATAAGGTCCGCTTGAGTTTCCAGTCCGCTTCTGGGCCGGCGCTTGCCGATAAATGTTTATGGACAGCGATGGCGGAGCAGGGGGATCCAGTTTCTCTGCAAGAATGTTTGTGAACATGTTCTTCTTCAGGATGCGCATCAGCCGCACTTTCTTCCCTTGCAGAGGATGGAGCAGGAAAGGTGAGCATGAGAAGGACAAGGGTGTTAGAGTCTTCTCCCCAACTATGGCCCCACCTCTTGCGTCGAAAATACGATCCAGTACAATGTACTCAAGTTTCCATTTCAGCCTGGTATTCCCTCCAACGTCGGGATTCTCGTTATCAAGATCTTGCGCAAGTGACGAGGGAGAAAAGGCCTCGCTTCCACTGACGGTATACACCCCATTCCTTTTCAGTGTGAGGGAAGCATGCCGAGAGATATATTCTCGAGTTTCATCTTTGTTGACTGAGATGCGGCGGAGAATCGGCGGAGTATCCAGCGCAGAGTGATGGAATACAAATGTTTGACGCATGACAGGCACGAAGTCTGCGACACCTGCATGGAAGGAAGCCGTGTCCGCATCGGTATTATCCCGTTCAAAAGGATACAGAGAACGAGTATGTTCAGACCACCCAGCCAGCCTAAAATGGGCGTCAACTGCACGGAAACCTTCTTGGTCAATAGATAGGTGAAGCTTGATATCCTTGAGCCATGACAGGCTTTGCGGAAGGGTTTCATGAATCAGACCAGCGAGAGACGGCACGGCAACTGGTGCTACGCTGGGAAGAGGGCAAGAGGCAATAGAAGCGATAGTGGAGTTAGAGATTACCCTCTGACGACGATAGAAAGGGGTAGCGGCGGTGGTAGTATCTGGGGAGCATGGGGCTGAGTCCGGGAACTCGAGTTCGATAGGGGAGGCAGTGCTGAAACGAGAGGGTGACTGGAGTGGGCTGTTGCGTGTAAAACGCCCTTTGACCGGGCTATTGTGGCCATGGCTGGAAGATCGGCTTGAAGGTCGAAGCTTCTTCCAGAAGGCACTAGAGCTTGGAAGAGTGCTCGAGAAATTTCCTGACGGAGAGGGCGAGGGAGGTCCAAATATCGGGGATGGAAGTGTGGAAAGAGTCTGACAAGAAGTACTATCCTCGAGCGCAGGTTCATCGCTGTCTGCAGTGGTAGGAGCGCAAAGACCATCATTCTGTAAGTTAATTGAGGATCCAGAGGCTCTATAGGATAGAGTTGAGCTCAGAAATCCGGCGGAAGGGCTATTGGGAGCTGTAGGAGAGACAGTTCTGGCATCAGCATAGGAGTCGCTTGATCCTAGGTACTCAGAAAGCGTAAACCGCAACGCTGCTATTCTTGACTCGCGAGCGTCTTCATCAGTACTAAGGGTTAATCCATGTGGTCGGTCCAGTAATGATGATTGCCTAGATTTGGGCTGGAGTATATAGGACTCGGTGGGGTGAACAAGTGCTGGCCGAGGGTTCGTTGTACTAAGTTCTCTATATCTGTATGTCGGGCCAAATGTGCCGGTGGTCTGAACGCTGAGCATGCTATTACTTTGAGGAATGGAAACCTCTCTTGCAACATTATTCGACAAGCCGGAAGTCTTGTTGCAATCGAGCGCGGCGGGTGCTTCCCCAGACGGCAAAGTAGATGCTCCATGCACGCCCCAGGGAGTTGAAAGGCATCCCGCCTGAGGTTCCTCAAGAGGTGCAATACTCGGAAATGCAAACATGAAACTCTCCGATAGTTGTTGATTCATGGCGGCGGGCAGGTGTTCTGGAAAGAAGTGATGAAGGTTTGGAACGAACTTGAATGCAACCGCGGCCTGCTAAATCGGGGCCTTTAATTGGCCAACGAATAAATATTACTAGATTACTTGGAACTACAACTGCTGTGATTTTAGTACTTGTGCTTCTTTACGAGCTACAGACCGCTTGTTTTTTAACAAGCAATAATCTCCAAACTCGTTGAGACTTTGCCACTTCTCTCCCGGCATCCATAGGGCCCTGGTCAGCATCGAAGAGTAGCGAGCGTCCAGGAACGGCACACATGCCACTCTTTCCCAGGTTTGGGCATCTGCTGCATATCGAGGCTCGAACATGGAGCTGGACGGGTGGAGAGGGAAGTCCAAATCGACGAGGTAGTCGCATTGGTCGTCCGCAACCTGTAGCACTGGTTAGCGTTGAAATCAAGGGCTCCGATGAATACGTACATAGAATCCAGGAGCTTCACGATTGAGATCGTTGAGCCCGACAGGTGCACTGCGAGTGCCCTCTCTCCACCATAGCCCGCCATCTTCTGCAGACGCCGAGGGACCTTCCCCGAAATGACCAGGTAGCAACCCGTCAAAATCGCTCTTCACGAAGTCGACTCTTACACCGTCAGGGACCAAATAATGGCCCGGGAACCTATGCCATTCCTTGCCAACACAGAGTGTAAGATTGAAAACCTTGACAGGCGAGAGATCGATGCGGGGAATCTCCTCTACTGGCGTGTTGGGCGGGAATTCGGGGACAAGGCCAGTCGCCTGGAGCAGACGGGGGAGTTCTGAATCCTCGAGCTGGAAATAGATTGTTTGGGGTGCATGGTAATATTTCCATAACGCGACGATTCGGCTCATGGAGATGACTCCAGCAAAGCAAACGATATAGAAAGTGAAGTTGCTGAATATTTTTGAGCGAGATGCCTAAGATGTATTAGTTTGCTTCTAAAGGAAATGGAAAACAAAGTGAACTAACCTGGTATGGAGAGTTCGTCATCTTGATATAGGTGACCTCCAGCCACCCTCTGACAAGATAAAGTGCGACCGCGGCATTGAAGCACAACATGGGGTACGCAGGGAACATGAACCGTTCCTCTTTATGGGCCTGCAAGGAGAGAATTCCCATCCAAATGTAAAATGGCAAAAGTCTTACTCCAAGGACCAAGAAAGGTGAACTCTGCTCGGAACCTGTGCTCAAGCCAAGGCGTTTGCGGTCAAATATCGAGGTGATGAACAAAGCAGGCAAGGAAATCAAGGCGAGGGGCACGAGAACGTTGAAGTTGAGAATCAGGTTGAGGATATAGAAGTGCCATGACTCGGTCCCATACAAGTCAGGTCCACGCTCAGATCCACCGAAGATATTGTAGCGGATGATATTCCAAGGCACGATTGTGAGACGACCGTACGCGAGAGTATCCAACCCGATCACTGGAATCTGGAGATATGCTTTGTTAGTTTCAAAAGTGAATACAGGAAGCTGTACTCACAAAGATGAGTGCAGCTGCCAGTCCAGTACCGATAAGACGAGTAGAACGCTTGATGAACCACGGACCACGGGCCGACGAGGCTACTCGGTCGGCTCCAAGAATGAACAGCTCCTCCACGACAAACGGAATGGCAAGTGCCAGGGCAAATGGCCATCCAACGATGGCTCCCGTGGCGTAGGCCAAAGTCGAAAGCAGAGTCCGTCGATTGTTTTCCGAGCTAGGAGGGACCACCGAGAAAGAAAATGCGAGAGTGCTGGCATACATGGCAAAGCTAGAAGGGAGAAATGCTGTGATAATTCAATGGTCAGCTCCTGCGCTTGAAATAAAAAGCTGTTCAAACTTGCCAGTAGAGGCGTTCCACATTCCCGCGCTGAATAGCAACATGAAGAATAGATATCGCCCTACGCGCTCGTTAACTCTTTCAACGACGGTTCGGTACAGCTTTGCCTCGCATAAAGTGGAGATGACTCCGAGAGTGATTCGTAGAGCAAAAAAAGCAGGGCGCTGTGGATTGAAAGTATTAGTATGTGCCATGTGGACTGGCTAGATGAATTAAATACTTTTTCAGGGCCCAGTACTACGGCAGGAAGTCGCACTGAGAACAAATGGAGCAGAATGTATGCCCAACTCCGAATCGCATATACAGGAGAAGTTTCCCATGTTTGGAATCCAATACCGCGATCAAGATAATGCAATGGCTCCCAGAAATTGAACACTGCTCATATATTAGCACCTCGATCATGAAAATGCAGATGTGACGCACCTTCGTCACAATCCTGTATGTTAGAGTACATGGCACCTGCGACACGCACGAGCAGTAGAATCCGAATGGCCAACGAGAAACTCGCGTTCCATGGCCTTTTTTGTGCCCTAGCTCCTCTGCATAAGATATCGTCCTCCAATTGAATAGACTAGGTCGCACCTCCGCAATTGGTCTTGCAAGATTCCGGTGTGCCGAGCTGGCTTCGGCGTAGGCTTCACCGACGTGTCTGGCCTGCGCAGGCGCATATGTTGCGCGTTGGAAGCCATTGTAGTGCTTTACAAATGACACAAAGCACGCTGTGTAGAGGAACGTCGGCGTGGGAGGTGGTAAGGTGTGTCCGGTGATAGACGGAGGAGCTCCTGACCCGCCCCTTGTTTTAATGACTCCGAGGTATGTTGACGCGTCGCGTCCGGCCCCTTCGGCGGGAGGCGGCAAGGTTACAAGTTTCATCGTGGAGACACGCACGAAAAGTCTTGTGCCACAATATTTTCTACTATTACGTGGAACTGAGAAGGGGAGGCGCTACAGAATACATAGGGGTCTTGATTGACGAAAGAGGAATGCCCCTAACGACACAACACCCGAGAGTAACGAAAGCGGCTTAGGTCATGGGGCTGTGTAACAGTTTTTCAACCAGCAACGACGAACTACCGATTTGAGTTCATTTTCGCTCTGAAAGAAGCCATCTGAACAAAAGCCACTTTATTATGCCTTCTTCTCTGCTTTGCAAAAACCCTTCGAGCTGGTGAACGTATCCGCAAAGCTCTCTCCTTTGCTGAAACCAATGCGCTTAACAACCACTGGCACTGGGGTTTTCACTCGTTTACTCTAAAAGTTCAGAAAATGGACTGGAAATTCTTCTACCCTCGGAGTTCCGTACGAGAATCTTGCACTCATAGTCCCGAGGCGCATGGTGATGGTGCCAGTGACAGCTGGCTTCCTTTGACTCGCTGTGGTTCGGATATTCGAAAGTGGTCTCCGTTACTCATTTGAAAACTATTACGCGCCATTTAGGCATTGATCAAGCGCTAAATGGAACTTCCCACTACGATAGGATTCTGCATGGCCTGTGTCGCATCCAGCGTTCTTGGGAATGCAACCGGTCATAACTCAATTTCCGAGCAAAGAAGCGGAAGACTCCGCTCGAGTATGACAAGTGATTGCACCAACGTACAACCAGGAAATCGGGTTACGGGCGTAGAGAAATACACAAAGGACTTCGTTTCTGGGAATAGGAAAACTGTACACGGTCGTAGTATCGCTCTTGTCATAATTTTTGGCAGAGTCCTCGTGTTCCTTTCGAGCTTATTGACATACACGCTCTCTCTCTTACCTCCTTCACCCACAACCAACACCCTACTCTCCCCTCTCTTGTCCAGTTGTCTCTCATTATCTTGGAATTAAACGACTACACCTTCGCTCAAGATGGCTGTCGATTCACTAGAGACTGCCCAACACTTTATTTTTGTGCAAGTAGCTTCGAAAACCCAACTCATTTTCCAACTCATCGAATATTCTTTCAGTACCCAAGTTTACTTCTGCAGCATGTGTGAGTAGTCTTGGTAGCTCATCCCACTGCACTATGGAACTCATAAACTTTTTACGTAGACGCTGTGGTTCTCTGGGACTGGGTGATCAGCTTGCCTCGCGAGTGGCGATACGCAAGTTTTCCTCTATTTTTCAACTCCTCTTGCTCATCCTCCTCGATCTAGATCTGGACGACCAGCTGGACGCCTGTCAAAATTGCGTACCTGTTCTGCAGGTATGTCATTCTTGCCATCGCCGTACAGCCACCATTTGCCAATTGGCCTTGCCCAGATACTGGGTCATGGCAGTGGTTCCTTATTTGCTCTACTGCTTCGTAATGGACCACTCGATGGAGACGTGCCAAAAGATCTACAATGTCCGTATTTATGATTTCGAGCGCATACATCCCACTCATTCCTCCAATTCCAGATCCCGGTGGCGCTTGCTTTGTGGAATCAGGTCGGCTCCGAAGGTTCGTCTCGCGTTCTTTCGAGCGGTACGATATTCACCGTTCCCAAGTCATTCTCCTCATCCGTACATACGCGTTTTTCAACCGGAGTCGTTTCATTCTGGTCACGCTGATGTTGGCGATGGGTGGCGTGATCTCATACCAGTTATTTGTGGCTACCGCTCCTGAAATGGATTGTATGTTCTCCCATCACTTCCAATAACCCTATGGGTGCTCATTCATTTCCAATAGTGCTGCCATTTGTGACACCTCCATTCGTAAGCATTTGGACAATATATCTTACCATAGATTATAACAAGGCTCCCGTTTATAGGACAAAGGTCCATGCTTCCCGTCTTCAAAACCTCATTCGGCGCATCTCCTTGGTAGGTGTCTAAATTCTTCTATCCTGAATCAATCCTGACGGATATCATTACAGGCTTTTTTGTACGTGTATTTTCTATTTGATAATCCCTAGCCATCCTGAAAATTGTAGATCGCGCCACTTCTATGGGATACTATCGTCACAACTATGACTGTCGTGAAAGCGTTCAACATTCGCCGGCACAGTGTTGCCCCCAGCAGCAGGCTCATCCAAACCTTTCTCCGCGAAGGTGTTTTCTATTATCTGCTCATTTCGATTGCCAATTTGGTAAGTATCTTCCCGGAATGAGTTCAAGGGCATTACTGATCAACATGCGCAGATCAACGGCATATTCTATCTTCAGTAAGCTCAATATTATACTAATGATATATCTGCTAACACTTCTACTAGGCCTCGACAAGTCATCTCCGCCATTAACATCCCTCTTAGCGTCATGCTCGGCCCAGTCCTTGCTTGTCGTCTGGTAAGCCTAATTTCTTGGTATTTTAGTTTGCTTCTCTAATTTACGTCGCAGGTTCTGGACCTTCGCGAGCGCGGTTCTGAAACAGTTTCCCACTCTGAAGGCACAGGAATGGCCGCGTTCACCACAAAGTCTAACAACTCGAACCCTCTCCCTGCGAGTGCCAATGGCTCACCCTACATCTCCACTTCCCGTCTCAAGAGCAATTCTTACGTGGATAAAAGCTTTGGGCAAACCCACCCACGTACAGGCGGCGTTACCACTACTTTCGGTTCCAATGTGCTCACCTCTATTGGAAGTGTTCTGCCGGATCTGGATGAAGTAGATGATCTGGAGATGAATGAGATGAGTGACCTCGGCGTTGTTGGTCTTGGGCTGGCCTTTGGTGACGTTGAGATGGCAATGCCAAGGCACAGGAGTAATAGGAGCATGAGGAGCATGCGAGGAGGGGAGGGGAGTGGAGAGAGCGTGGTGACAAGCCCAGCCCCCGCTTATAATTCAATCGAGGCCCTCAATAACCCGTCAGTACCTCCCATAGATGGCGTCAGTGGGATCCGAGTAGAAGTGGAAAAGACGGTGTCGGAAATGTGAGCTTGCCATGTTGGTTTGGAGCGTCTCTCTTTACAGTTTTCTCTCTTGCATCTGGAACTTTTCTACAAGCACATTCCGTTCAGCCTGTTGGTATATTGTCTGGCACTTAAAGCACTTTCAGCCTTCAAACATTTCTTTCTCTTGTCTTCATACATAATGTAGCATGCATTACCGTAATTCGATGTGTCAGCCTGTCTTTGTTCATCCTCCTGAGTAAATGTGGCGCGCGCCTTTCCAACATGCGCACTTCCTGATTTGGGCGCTAGTTCTCTCTCTGCGGCGACCAGACTGCGGTCGGTCGACTGGGCAACACAATTCAGTCTCCTTTGCCGAGCATAGTGGTTGACCGGACATATGTAAGGCTCTACTTGTTGTTCCATCTCTAGTCGTCCAAGTGATGTCCATGACACCCTCACTCGCAATCTCGGACCTGGCTCCCGAATTACTCCTTCACATATGTGAGTTCGCTGAGTGTGCGAAGGCGACAAAATGAGTGCTAATGAATGGTACTGGTGCAGTCTCGTTTCTTGATCTTCCTGAGCTTGCCTGTATAGGTGGTATAAGCCCGCAGCTTGCACGTTTAGTGGCCGATCCGGCCCTCCACCGCATCCGAATCCTGGTAGTTGCGCCTTCTCGCGTCTCTCACGCGCTATTCGCGCTTGGACCACAGGGGCTGGCATTGAGACCAACCGTGGGTGACTTGGTGCAACGGGGCGTCATGCGAGGGCCTGGTATTGAGCGGAAATGGAGGATGGGTCTGTACTTCTACTCAGCGTTGGTGAGCTCTATTCCCATATATGAATGGCATGCCCGCTAATAAACGAATTAGTCGGTGAAGCAGTATGAAACCGGCTTGCGTCTTGAGAGAAGATATCGAAGTCTTGTTGTTGCCTCACAGCTCCGCCGGCGATCATCGGGACCCAGCGCACTTGAAAACCTCCACCAATCACGCGTATTCCCAGATGTCGAATCATCGTCACACTCTATTTCACGCCTACTTCTGCCCGTGATGCACAAGCTGAAGTGGTCCATTCAACGCGACCGACTCGCTAAGATGGTTAGAGACGGTCAGCGCGAAGGTGGACTTGCTTCATGGTTTGAAGCAAAAGGGCAAAGCATCATTCAAGACGGGGAAAGAGTCAGGCTTGCTCTATGTCCCAGCGTCAAGAAAAAGGTAGGATTCTTCGAAGGCTTGAGTCGTTGATCAAGACTCGTTTCAACTTCTCTTTTGTGTCAATTTGCGCATATGGTGGATGTGGAATTGACTGTTTATATTAGTTTGTACGGAACGTCATGATATCTTATTTATTGTACATTGCATTCGTTCTATCGCGCCATCCTAAGATGTAAAAACTTGCTCAGGTAGGCCAAGCTCTCTGCATATATCCGCCATGCGCTGTTTCTCTTTGTCCGTGGATGAGTCTCCAAATGCGACGTCCATTTCCTCTAAAGTCTGAGGAGAGGGGTTCAGCAAGCATACACAAAGGGGACGTGACAACACTCACACGGCCCTTTGTTTCTGGTATAAAGAAGACTGTGGTGAAGAATGCCAGCACCGAGAATCCCGCAAAGAAGAAGTACGTCCCACCATGAGCGAGGGTTGTCAGCATGATGGGAGACACGAGGCCGATGATGCTGAAAGAGATGTTAGCTATAGGCCGACAGGACGTTGACGCACGCACAAGTTAGACATCCAGGTGCAAGATGTTGTGATGCTGATCCCAGTGGAGCGGAGGGCGAGTGGGAATATCTCACTTGGGAGGACCCAGCCAATGGGTGCCCAAGAGTAGGAGAAGTTGACATCGTATATATATACGAATGCTGCCAAGTATACAATGTATCAGTCCTTTCGTCAAAATAAAAACGAAGCAATAAAGAGCTTACCAATCGCAACATGCCCTGCGACAGGGTGCGCGGGCCAATTAGATCCGAATGCAGCAATCAAGGTCCCTACAATAACGAGGGAAGCAAAGCAACCAAGGGCGCCTGCCATAAGTAACGGTCGTCGGCCGACTTTGTCGAGCAGAATTACTGCTGGAAGGGTCGAGACAGTCTTTGTTACTTTAGTGATATATAGGGAAGATGCGAGTGACAACATGACAAACATTAACGATGCCATATACTCCTGTTGCGAGAAGTGATGTCGTAGTAGGGTCCAGACCTAGCTGTCCAAAAACTAACAGAGCAGTGAGCGGTGGGCCTTGGCCTTGCTGCATATAGCGCTTACTTGTAGGTGCGTAGTAGATTATAGCCTGCAAGATTGACTTTAGAAGCGGGTCGGAACAATGTCAATGCATCGGGCTCACATTGCACCCCTGCAAAGCGTTAGAATTCATGCAGAACAGGGAGAGAAAGAGAGCGTACCATAAATTGCTGATAGAACATCACCAAACATCCGACTGCCAACCGCTTAAACTTTGGCCACGTCTTCACCAGAGCTAGATAGTTCCCCACAAGTCTAGTCCAGTAGCCGGAGCCAGTATTACTGGCGTCCTCGATGGCTTGAGTCTCATTCGTAAACATGACCTCTGCCTTGATTTCGAGGAACTCAAAGCGGACCGCGGGGTCGGCTTCAGGCTTGCGGCGCAGACGGGATATGGTGGCTAGTGCTTCTGTATCTCGGCCCTGCTCCATAAGCCAGCGAGGTGAGAATGGCATCCACATCATGCCAATTCCTAAACACTGCACAGTATCTCAATTCAGCATGTGCCAACAGGCAAGTCAGCAGAGGGCATACCAGGGCAGGAAGCATCTGCAGGCCGACAGGAATACGCCTGGATAAAAGTCGCATCAGAAAAAGATAAAGAGAGAGTACTGGAAGAGTCCAACCAAGACGCTTCTGTCTGTCCCGTGCAGCCTCCAGCGGGAACATCGTTGTAGGGGTCAAACATAGCTTTTCCGTTCAGCAATGGGCCTGAGTATGGCACTTCGGGAGCACATCTCGTCCCACCGATGTGAGAGGTTCCGTAAGCAATCCAATCTATTTCTAGTCAGTAAGAGTGTCTAGCGTACTAAGATCCAAACGTACAGCTGAACAGGATCTGTGATGCAGTGAGGTTAGCATCAATTTGTTCGATGTGATAGTAAAGTAGACATACGCCCATGGTAATTGCAAGCTGCTGCAAAGCAACCAAGGAGCCACGTACATTGGGGCTAGAAATTTCCGCCAGATACATAGGCACGACGTGGGTGAGGGCACCAACCGAAAGCCCAGCGACGGCACGACCACTAAACAAGTATGCTAAGTGCGAAAGTCAGACATCACGTCAATCGGCCGGAGACCTCAGAACTCGCCTGGAGATATTGCGCCAGTCTGAAGTCCGCTGCCAATGAGGAATATGACGACGTTGCACATAATGTTCCGCTTTCTGCCAATCTTGTCACAGATAGGACCGTTAACGAGAGAGCCAAACCATGCGGCCAGAAGCAGTGTCGAAACGAACCATCCCTAAAGCAAAAGGTCAGGAATGAGCAACACGGCAGGCTGAATATGGGCACGCGCCTTAAGCGATGCATTCATGTAAATATCAGGGAAGGATGCACCAAAGTTTTCGAGCACGAGTATATTTCCGACTACGCCCTGATCATATCCAAACAGCTAATGGTTGGGAGTAGGAGTAAGTTCTTTCAATCCATTCAAAAGTTGCATAAATCGACGTACGAATCCACCAAGAGTCGCGAAACAAGTCACACCAAGCCTATAAGCGTGTCGTCAACTCTCAATGCTCCTCGTCAAGCCTCTGCCAAGCGAGTCTTACACAAATGTATTCTCTAACAAGCCCTTGACACCATTATGTGCGAGGGACGACCGAGGATGTTCTGCAAACACGTTTTCTCCCATGTCTTCTCCAGGCATGAGGGTGTAGGGGTGAGCTGTCGAAGCAGAACCGATCATCTTGATCTTGACTTGATTCTTCTATATCCCGTGTCGGTAAATCGAATGAGCCAGCATTGAGATCAAAGCTGAGGCCAAGTTCAGCAGCCACGCGTGACCGCATTTCTGCTCTCCGGCCCGGGCACAATATTAATTCCAATATCGACTTTGTCCACAAACTACAACAACCATCCCCGTTCACAAGATGTCAAGCCAGAGTCGCCTCATCATCGAAGCCTGTGTCGACTCTGTTGAATCAGCTGCGTCGTTGGTCGTTCCCCTCCAAACGCAGCGCACGATTGACATCTGTTGTTGGACAGCGCTGTTCGAGGAGGCGCTGACCGCCTTGAGCTGTGTGGTAATCTTGGCGTAGGAGGTCAGATATACACAGCAGCCGCTGCGGTCCCGCTTGGCTCATGACGCTGCAGGAGGCACGACACCCAGCATGGGGCTCCTCCGAGCCGTGCAAAAGGCGGTTCCTGGCATACCAATAATGGTCCGTGCCCAATGCTCCGTATCTAAGTGCTCGTTTGAACATTCAACGCAATAGGTCATGATACGCCCTCGCATCGGCGATTTCTTGTACTCTGATGCGGAGTTCGATGTGATGCTTGAGGATATTGAGTTGTTCAAGCTAACAGGCGCGGCTGGCTTGGTGTTCGGAGTGCTAACAGCTGAAGGCGAGGTTGACATTTTACGCACAAGGAGGTCTGTTTTAATTACATGAAATCAGGGGATCGATCTGACTACGGGTTTCTAGATTTGTGAAGCAGGCTGCGCCATTAGAAGGTATGATTCATTGTTATAACCACAGATCGCAATGTATATATTTCAACAAGTGACTTTCCACAGAGCAGTGGACCTCACCCTCAACTATACTCTAGGTAATGACCACAAATTCCTTCCAAAATTGTTATTGATCATCTGAAAGCGCTCAAGGTGCTTGCATCCGTCAAGGGTATCACACGTATCCTGACAAGGTACCCTTGTTGTTTCTCAAACCCCTCATGATTGCCTGACTTGACTGTCATAGCGGCCAATCGCCAAGCATCACACGCCTGGATGATCTACCTCAAATCAAGCGCGCCATCGCAAACCATTGCGCACAGTATCCTCACCAGACGCTTCTCTTTGGATCAGGCATCAACCCTGATACCGTTGAAGCCGTTCTGGCCAGCCTTGCCGCGAACGAGATTCGAGAAATACACCTCACGGGCGGTCATTGGGAAGATGGTGGTATGCGTCATCGGCCAGGGGGGATGGGGATGGGAGCTTCAGGTCATGAATGGGATATCTGGAGCACTAGCCAACATGCCATCAGGGCCGTTAGGAGTCACGCGGACGTTTGGACAGAACGCATGAAACGATAAATGGCGGGATGATTTAGATCTTATCTTATCTTATCGTCGGGAACTGTCTTGGTCGCGTTGTGGCCGTGTGAACGAGCGCCGATCAATGAGCGAACATCGAAGAGAACATGACGATCGCAAGCAGTCTCGGCACGATGATTCGTAACCGCAAAATATTCTAAAGCCGCAGGTCTCCGGAGGCGTTGCTCACAACTGCTTCTTCTATACCCTCGTCTACTCGTCTATCATGGGGGCGACCGCGACGACCCAAGTACAGCCTGGCACTGGCAAGACCAGCAAGCCTCAAATCTGGTGGTCCAATAGCATCTTCTTTGTCGCCATACACGTTGCTGCCGTAGCAGGCGCATACTACAAGCCTCCCACTGCGGTACCCTGGTCCACACTTGCGTTGTTTTTCGCCGTCTGGCAACTGGCAGATTTTGGGTAAGCATGGCTTGTCAAGAACGTAGACCCGGCCGGCCTGATGCATATACGCGCAGAATCACAATTGGATACCATAGACTATATTCTCATCGTGCATTCAAAGCGGGCTTGGCAGTGAGAGTACTTTTGGCCAGCCTGGGCTCAGCAGCATTTCAAGGAAGCATAAAAGTACGTGCCCACGCATGCCACCAATTCAGGAACTTTGCTGACCCCAAGAAAAGTGGTGGTACGCGTCAAATCCACTTTAGTAATGGCTTTGCTTTAATGACCATCGAAACAGGTGTCTCCGGCATCGTCTGCATCATGTATGTCATCACAGCTTTCCAGAAGGGTCACGTAGCTGAGGAGCGCGTTAGAGATTTACAGATGATCCCATTCACGACCCATATGCCGCCACCAGGGGCCTCTTCTATTCGCATATGGGTTGGATATTCTACAAGCCAACATATGACCGCATGGGGCTGATAGACAGAGATGATTTAGACCGCGACGCAGGTGCGCGAATTTCCTTGCTCTGAGGTCGACTGCATTCAACCTGGAAACCAGTTGTTAGATTTCAACACAAACATTACGGTGAGTTTAAAGCATCGCTTGAATGCAAGATGTGATTACGAAGGCCTTGACAGTGCCTTTGGCTTTATTCTTTGGGTTCGTGTTGCCGACACTGCTTGGATGTACATGGGGGGACCCGCTTGGGGCTTTCATCTGGGGCGGTCTCGTGTCCCGTTTAGCTAGTAAGCTTTATTTCATAATTACTTCGCGATCTTACTCACGTCTTGCAGTCTGGCATTGTACCTTTCTAGTCAACTCGTGAGTCCTGATCATTTTGCCACCACGTTTCACTCACCAATGATTGAAAGACTCGCCCACTGGGAAGGATTGCAACCTTATTCAGACGAGGATACATCTAGAGGAAATCTAGTACGTTATCCACTCCGCTCAAATCTGCCTTGTGTATTCACGTCGCCTAGATTCTCGCGTTACTAACGGGCGGCGAAGGAAATCACAACTTCGTGCGTGTCATTAGCACACCGCAGCCCTCAAAACATTGACCTCTAATGCAGCATCACGCCTTCCCTCACGACTACCGCTCTGGTCCGTCTCTGCTAGACTGGGATCCATCAAAATGGATTATCGCCTTGTTCCACGCGTTCGGATTGGCTAGTGGCCTGCGCCGCGCCCGTGAGACTGATCTCATGGAGGCGAAGGTGTACATGAAACATAAGAATAGTCCTCATCATCACCAGCCGCACGCTCAATCTATGGCATTAGAGCCATGGAATGGAGAGTTGTGGGGCGCCGAGACATTGCGGACTTATATGAACAGCAAGCCAGGTCGATGTATGCTGCTGCTCGATGGCTTTCTCGTAGACGCCACAGGTTATCTGAGTGAGCATGTACGTATTCATTCTCTCACTGAAGGCTGGCGCATACCTGACACATCTACCAGCCGGGAGGCGCTGCTTT
>JACXVL010000508.1:0-42169 GCA_014898675.1 Athelia sp. TMB | reverse complement strand
TGGCGAAACAGCGCTCAGATTATGCATCCGATGTCCTGTATACAGTGACGAACACAGCCAGTACTTTCATCCCTCAGATCAATTACACGGAGAACCTTAGTGCGTGTATTTCCTCGTCGTATTATCCAAATACTCAATACCACCCAGATATTGACTACCGTTGGTTTGATGTGAATAACATCCAGCCTCGGTTCGAGTTTGGCTATGGCCTCAGTTACACTACCTTCAACTATTCAAGCCTTTCAATACAGACATTGATCAAGTCTGCTTCACTCCCCTCAGGCAGTACCACACAACCTGGAGGGCAAAGCGGTCTCTACAGTTCGGCCATCGTTGCCAACTTTACGGTCGCTAACACGGGAGGGTATGACGGAAACGAAGTCGCGCAGTTATACTTGGTACGTTGCATCTCTATGTATTTCGAAATTTACCGATATGCGTCTATATGCAGGGCTTTCCTGCGTCCGCTGGGGAACCACCTCGTGTTCTGAGAGGATTTGAGAGGCAATTGATCGGGAAAGGCCAAACAGCGCCATTCAGCATTACCCTTCGCGTCAAAGACATCTCAATTTGGTTTGTAGTGCGAAACCACCTGGAAAATCCGAGACTGATACGTTACTATAGGAACGTCATATCCCAATCCTGGATCATTCCTACTGGCCAATATACTATATACATTGGCGCGTCATCTCGTCAGCTGAAACTGACAGGTACTTTCTCATTGTCTTGAGGGCTCAAGTTTAGTAAGGGGGATCATATTATGATGGAGCAACGTGAAAGAAGAAATTATAGTGGTGAGTTGGGGGGGCAGGGGTTGGGAGTATTTATATCTCTATTTCGGTTTGGACGCTCACCTTCGGTTGAGCTGCCATCTTCTTGGGTTGTGTTGGAAATGATCAAATTTTGATTCATCGATGTCGCACCCAAGTTTTTTAAACCCAAGTCAATTTAAAGCTACGAACAAGCCTCGGCAACAAGCTTCAATCAATAGACTGACAATAATGCGCCACCCAACCGCCGCCAGTGTGCCGCCAGAAAGCGTTTTCCGGAGGCGTTGATATATATATAATGAATTTATCTCTCTTCTAAGCACCTATCTCACCGATCTGCAGACAGAAGTGCACTCCAATTCCATTCGAATTCAGGCTGGGACTGCGAGAGACTCAGAGAGTGGCGGCTGTGTTGCGTTTGAAGTTTAGGGCTGGTCAAAGCTGTCTTGATTCGCGCACGACACATAGTATGTAGGTCCAGGGGCTACTAGTCTTCCAACCTCTCAGATCTCACTCAAATCTACTATCGTGAGCTTGCTACCCAGAGCGACAAGCCACGAATCTACCTTCTCGTCATGTCTTTGCTCTCTTCAGCTGCCATGTGGAGGACCGCTCATTTGCTGGGTACTAGGCTACGCTGAACACGATTCTTGTGTGCTAACTTGGACACCGGCGACCTAATGCCTTATCGAGCTCTGTTATTTGATTGCAAAGGAGGCGAAAAACGATCTTGTTTGTTCATTTTATCCCCTTGCATGATTGAACACTCATTGATCTCAACTGCGTCTGTTTTCCAGCTTGAGAAGTTAACATGATGCTGGAGCTTAAGCCGAGGCTCCTTGTTCTCACAAGTCGATATAACCGTATTAAAAGTGTGCCTGCTGGTTGTTATCATCCTAAATTATGCTCATGTCTTCCTTCGCAGTGGATGTCAGCTGACGTGATAGATTTGATACTGGCTCGTGGTTCTTAAGACCTGAGCCAGCCATGCTTCCCGCGCCTCTCCTTCAACACTTCTCCGGCGTGTTCATCCTGAGATCCCTGATCGACCTTACTGGTCAACGAACCTGTTGATCTCGAGGTTCACCAATACAAATATCCATATAAGGATTTGGTCATGAAATATCACGTTAACCCCGCTGTGTTCCACACGCGGGGAGAAACTTAGCCGGTGCTCTTATGCAGATAACGAATCGCTCGCCGAAATTATCAGTCCCACACGAGGGTTGTCTCCTTTCAAATCTAGGACATATCTAGGTAATTTGCACACCATTTATATACAGTGGACGAGGGCGGTTCAACCCCATTAGGTGAGGGTGGTTCAATCCTCCCGCGCACTCTCGGCGCGCAGCAGGGCGTTTAGCAGGAAATTTCAAGAGATCTCCTATTGAACCTGGTCACGATCCTGTTGAGGTATAATCAATGAAGTTTTCGAGCAGGGCGAGGATCTAGCGTGGATAGGGTAGGATCGAGCTCTGAAGTATCGTCAGATTTATCTACATACTAAGAGTGGTTACGAGTCTATTGGTAGGCTAGGATCGAGCTCTAAAAACAATCCAGGCTGAACTGGATTCAATCTTCCACAGTCGGAACGTAACATTGATCCCTGAGAGGTTTTGAGCGCGAACGAGAGACATGGAATAGAATACAGTTTTAAATCTCATATAGGGACACCCTTGGTTATACGCTCTACCAAGGGTCTGGGTGCATGTATTATCTGATTGACGGAAGCTACATGACCTCTCTCCAGGCGTCATCTCCTATAGGCCGAGACTTCTCAAATCCAAGCTGAAAAGTTGAACCCGATGTCCTAGAAAATGCAGTATAGTCCCGAGGTTGCTCTCCACCTTTGAAGCGCCGACCTACAACAGTGACTGCAACAAGGTGCAGAGTGGGGCATGTTGTCATGCATCGCTCGACTAGGCCACACGCGTGCGTTTGCGATGCATCGATAGGCTTTTGTCGACCGCTGGTATCGACCGCCAACTGCAATATCTCGAGAAGCTTGAACGCGGACAGTGCGCGCGGAAACGACTGCCATTTCCAAGGGCTCGGCTTCCACACCCAACTGTAAGTTGGCGGGCCAAAATATGTACGACTCATATACTCACCTCACGGTCGAGTATGCGGATGTTGAGGTAGCGCAGGAATGTAAGATTAGGAAAGCAGGAGCCGATGGTCTTCAGCGTCCCAGCGTGATCCACCTCCGCAGTGAATGGGACGTATTCAGAGCCGATGTAAAGATGCGTTAATGTCGCATTAACCGTCGCGAGGTAGTGCAGCGCGGCCGTGATGTGATCGTTGGATCTCGAAACGATGATTTCGAGTCTGAGCCGTCTGAGATATCGCGCTGCGATAGTTTTCAAGATCCTTGAGAGGACTCCAGCTCTATATATCACTGTGGCAACGGAGAGGCGCGGGAGGACATCTGGTGCATCCTCGTCCGAATCGACCATCTCGCCTATCGCCAGGTTGCATATGTTGCTCTGTTCAGCCAGGAATCTGAAAAGTGATCCAGCCCATCTTACTCCATCCCAATTGTAGCTGAAGGTATGCAAGTGGAAGCCGCAGTCCAGAAGATCAGCGCTGCTGATGTGATAAACTTTGAGAAGGCTACTATAGGCAACTGGGGGTACTATGGCAAGCACCTTGAGGTTGACTAAGGATTTCATAGCCCTTGGCAGCAGGTCAGATAGCTGTTCCATAAGGTCGTCATCATTTCCCAAGCCGGCAATCAAGTTGACCTGACTGGGCAGGGACAAAGAGCAAGTTTTTTGGCCAATGTTGTTTGGGCCAACCATCTGATTGGCCCACGTCAAGAGTTGTTTGAAGTTCGTTCTACTCAGCTCTACATCTCGGTATAGAGCGAGTACGACCTCTTCGTAGATGTTTCGTGACAGCGCACACAAGTGATATAGATCGGCCTGGGATAAATGTTGAATTATGAGTTGCAGCAGTTCGGGGGGAAGTATGCATAGGCAGCTGAGTGTTGACATGAGCTGCTGGATTATGTGTTCAGTAGAACCGTCTTCTTCACCTCTAAATCACAAAAGAGTGACTTGCCTCGGCTTCTTGGACGGGAAGATCGCGGCCAGACAATAGCCATGGGTGCTATTTTCGGCCAAGAGCAACCGGGGCAACAACAAACCTCAACAAACTTCCACAAACAAAACTTATAAAATAATGATGCACCACCAATCTCTCTGGACATATGTTCTTTAGTTGCTTGTTCAACTCTTTCACACTAACTCAGCGCGAGTGTAAGCCCACAACCGAGCAATTTTAAACCGTGTATACATTAATTGTTCGTCCAGACTGGTCGCGAGTCTCCCATCAATGACCAAGACTGCATAGGACCGGTATGCGCCCACCGCAGCGGCGTCGATTCAGCTTCGGAGTGCATATATTTGATGATAGGTCACTGCTGCGAGGTGCAAACACTGTTGGTATCTAATTTCACGGGTTGCTGCTCATACCGAATCTGCCATGTCATAGAGTAGACTTTAGGTAACGCGGTCTGCAGACAATATAGAATCCACTGTAAAATGGACTTGGATGCAGCCGAATCAACTGATGCAATATCAAAGCCATTTGAACTCGTGTATTACTCCACGCGAATTCGGGAACGCCCAGAGTGACACTCTGGCCTGGGCCCAAGAATCGGCACGCTCGACCATGTTATCGCACCTTGCCATTCAAACGACTACGCTGACAGCCCGGTATTCAATATTCGGAATTCAATCTGAAGCGGATCTATCCCCGATATCACCAGGTCTATTTGGGCACAGTACACGATGTGGGGTACATCCTTGGGTATCACGATGTCTGTCTGACGCTTTACGCTGTTGCGCGAGATATAGCAATTTGAGCCGTTCCTTTGAAATCGGTGGCCATACATAAATTTGCTTGCTACCATTTAGATGATGCCCGGAAAATTAGTGGCCAGTGGCCCAGAGCCCAGATCAAGATAACGACCCCCGCGAATTTACCGCGGTTCGAGAAGTGCTTAGGTGCATATAGTCTCGTATGACGACCATTCGATTGAGATTGAAGAGTGCCTGATGAAACAGTAGATAATGGCCGAATCAAGCACTGATGTGAAGGCCTCGAGCTTCGAGTGGTCTTCACGTCTAGGCAGCTCTAGGCAGCGTGCTCTGGCCGCACCGTCCAAGATCGACACTATAGGGTTGGGCGTCATTGCTCTGATGGCCGGGGGCCCTACGCAATTTGACCTAGTCGTTCTCGACTGCAGCATCCAGTTGGTGTATAGATGCCCGTTGGCTATAGGCACTGTGGCGAGAATGCGGAAGCAGAGTGCTTATCTCGCGAGCATCGAGTGCTGTTATTTAATTTGTGCACTCGCCGTACTAAGCTGCAGTGTGCCCATCTTGCGATACTTTGAGCTCGGATCAAGCGTAATCTCCAGGGCCTTTATCTAGAGAGAAAAAAGGCGGGTGAACTGAACTCTGTTTGCGATGCGCAGACATGGACACAAGTCCCTCCAAGTGCCTCCATCGTGATGCGATTCGGCCTGCGGGTGCGATCTCCGATAGGCCGGATGCCATTGAAGATTAACATGCATGACGCGCGCAAACGATATCCGTGCCTGCAGGTGCCTGCTCGGGTGACTGCGAAAGTAGTGCTTTTCAGGTCCCCCGGACCACCAGAGCGGGAAGGAACCTTGCATACCCTCCGACGGCGTCGAGTTATTGCCGCCCATCATGAATAGACTGTGATGCATAAGCAGGAACGCCAGAATACCCAGGGATACACATTGTGCCTCGAGCAACGTGATAGGCGAGTATAGCAGTTTAAGCGATGTGAGGATTAGCAAAGTCGTCTCAAATGAATGTTTGGGTCAAATGATATGCCAATGTACGACTTCGATAAGTCGGTACCGACTCTCGGACCCGAAGGCGATAGTTCAATCACATCAACAGCGAGTATGGGTCCAGTGGCAGTTCAACTGTATGGGGAAGCGAAACCTGAGCATCCTAGCATTCCTACACCTCCCTACACGCAGGAAGTGGGATGTCACGAGCAAGCATTAAGCTGCATTGAGCATTGATCGTCGGTGGGCGCCGTGGCGCCGTGCCTGTTTATCTGTGATTGATATATGTGCTGTATCTCACTTGCTTCTTGACAGGACACTCCTCGGGATCGATGTTGAGTGACGACCAATCGGTGGGACATGATTGAATGAATACGATCACAATCTGATACTGAGGTCCTCGGGCACGAACCGGGCCATATTCACAGCGGCACGGTGTTTCGAGGTCGGGCGAATTCTAGGATTGTGAAGGACAGCGGGATGCATGCATGGAGGGCATTGACCCGTGACGCTTGGAAAGTTTGTTCAGGGCCATATGTAGAGCGTTGTGGCGTCGAATGTGTTCCGACGAGCGTCGGACAGGGAAGCATGGCATGGGGTGTGTGATGGCACCCGACTTCGTGTCCGGGTATGACGCCACGCCGAACTTGTACACAGCAGCAATTCAACTGATAAATGATTAGCAGTATAACCAGCCATGGCGAGTACGATGAGCACGATGTCATGTCATTATTGGATGCCGAGACACCGAAACACAGGAGGTGGGCTGCGTAATTGATAAGCGTAGAAGCAAGTTTGAGCGATAGTTGACAGCGTGCCTGTAAATCCTCTTCATTTCCCAGCACCCCGTCACCCCCCGTCACCCTCGGCGATGAAGACCAGGTATTCCATGATGAGATAGAAGATCGGCAATTACAATCTGGATAAGATGTAGTCATGAGATATTAGATAGCGCAGTTTGGTGGGCCGGAAGCCGCGGGTGCTGATCATCCACGGCGACCAAGGCGAAACACAGGTGGCCCGAAGAAGTGAGATGTGTGCGGTTGCTTGATGCTGGAAGGTGGTGTGGTTGTGCAATGTGCTGCAGTTTACGATGCCCAAATGTGGCTTGTTGCTATGCGTCAGCGCGGGCCAGTGGCCCGTGGATATCGATGCCACATTTACCAGTAAATTGATGCGTGGAGTGGGATGGAAGCTGTTCAGGTTGAGAAGAATCCGAAGCCGGCGGGCTGGTGTGCCTGTAGTTGACGACATCGGCATAAGCCGGCATTGGACGGGTTTCAGGGGCATGGTAGCATCAGCAATCGAGGGCTATTGAAATAGGAAGGGAGGCAGACTTGACATTGTGTTGGCCGTTGACGTTACGTCGGAATCTGCACATCTCGCTTCTGATCTGGCAGTTAAGTGGGCCCTGCGTGTCGGTAACTGGTATCGAGATCGGCACTGCTGTTGCTGCACATGCACGTGAGCCACAAATGTCCAATAGGACGCAGAGCATCGGCAGTTGGATGCCTTTTCTGTAGCGCAGCCACCAGGTCTGCAGCCCTGGCGGATCTACATCTATCTGCATCTGAGCATTCGGGATCAACTCGCTGCTGCACGTGAGGTGCAGCGCCCAATGAAATCCTGCGAGCCACTGAACGCAATTGGACATGATGCAAGATGCCGACTGAATGAGGATCTGTATCCGCCAAGATGGTGCGCATGGTGCGCGGAACAGCGCACTCGACGCTGAATGTTCTCATATCATTGCGGAAGCTCGAGTTGGAAGATAGCACGACAACGCTCTGAGGTGTTGACGCTACATTGCGAGCAGCGCGGCTCGAGCTGGCCATGGCGACCCGGTAATGCAAAGTGTCACTCGCCTGTATGGCCAAGAGTTATCAATGAAATGCACCACAATGACCTCGAGGGTGCATATGCAGCGGCATTTGCGAGCCCTTGAGCTGCAAGGGGATCCTGTCACCGTGAAGGGGGCACCACATCTCCATCTTGCCTCCGCGTTCGCACCGTGCTCCGGAGAATTGGAGACTGGAGTGTGTGACCCCAAGTTGGCAGTTGATACGAGCAATTTGTCGGCGACTTGTCGGTGCTCGCCAGCGAATGCTCTAGCCTCTAAGATGTAATAGCACCAGAAACCTTCCACGAAAGACGAACTGCAAGTGCTGTATATGTCTAGGCCCCAGGCGGAGGATACAGATCGAGGGTGTCGGAGCAGAGGGGTAAAACGAAGCAGATGCGACACAGAAGCAGCAGCAGAACTGATCTACCGCAACGGGCTTGTCGCGCTCGGAGAAACCGCGCCCGAAAAGGAAACTGAAGAATCGAACTCCGACCGAGGGCTCGCGTCAAAACACCATAAGGTGACGCGCGTTCACTCACTTCCCCCTTCTCTTCCCCGTCTCCGCCCTCTGCTCGCGCTCCTTCCGCCCCCTACGCCCTCCCAGCACTCTTTCACCATCCCACGACCCCAAGACGCAAATATGCCCGGGGCACCCAGTCAGCGCCAGTTCAACCCGTATTCTGAGAATGGAGGTACGATCCTAGCCATCGCGGGCCAGGACTTCAGCGTCGTCGCGGGTGACACTCGCCAGAGCGAAGGATATTCCATCCAGACGCGCTATGCACCTAAAGTCTTTAGATTGTGCGTTTTCCTCACCCTCTCTCTGGTTGCTGGGTGATTAGATGAGATTGTGATGGCCTGGCGCTTACGTGTATGGTTTGGTTTGCAGAACAGATCGCGCTGTGCTCGCAGTAAATGGCTTCGCAGCGGACGGGAACATGTTTGTCAAGAACGTCAAGCAAAGATTAGAAGTATGTTGCCTATCTCAAGTCTGGTCAAATATCTGCATATTTATCGAAAATCGAATGTGCAGTGGTACCGCCACGCGCACGCAAAAGACATGCCCCTACGCGCCATCGCACGGCTGATACAGACCATGCTCTACGCACGCCGCTTCTTCCCATACTACGTGAACAACATCCTCGGTGGGATCGAAGAGGATGGTGCGTGCCACGGCTCTGTAGCTCTGCTCCTCATCCTGACGGTGTTCGATAGGGACTGGCGCGGTATACAGCTTCGACCCGGTGGGCTCGTATGAACGGGAAGCATGTCGTGCTGCTGGTGCGGCAAGCTCATTGGTACAGCCATTTTTGGATAACCAGGTAAGCGTCTGCATTTACTGCGCATTGTCTCCATTACTGCTTCCCCGCTTTCCCCACGTACATACTGCTTCCCCACTGCTGCCTTGCTTCGTAACCCTCTTTCTATGAAATTTGTTTCTTCGTTATCCTTTCACCTTTATCTCCAAATTTTCCCATGTCACCGGACCGATGCTAACACCCCAGCCTTCGTTCGCAGATCTATTACAAGAATCAGCTCGCAGCAGCCGGCACGGCACACCCCGCGCACTTACCTCTGCCCACTGTGCTCGCTATCGTCATCGACAGCTTCACGAGTGCAACGGAACGGCACATCGAGGTCGGTGACGGCCTAGAAATATTTGTCGTCCTCGCAAAGGGGCGTTCACTTGCGGGGCTCGAAGGCGTCAAGGGTATGCAGGAGCTCAGCGCGACCGACGACGGCGAGCGCGTATTCGTCGTACGGCGCGAGCTCAAGAAGGATTGATTGAAACCTGTTTTCTTTCGCCTCTTGCCCCCGTCAGTGCTTACATTGTCTTCGCTCTATTCTACGCATACCGCATTCGATTCGGGCACCCTCACACACTCTGTACGGACGTTTTCGCCCCTCAGGGCATGTCGCACTAGCTCCAATGTATTAGTTATACATATTCTCGTCGCATATGCCCTTGCTCTCTGCGTTTTAGCTGCGGGCTTCAGAGGCTTGCCTATTGAGCTTCTCACCGTTGACACTACAGATGTACACTAAATGCATAGCCACAATCGGACTTGAACCTACACCGTTCAGATCGTTCAGATCTTACGAATCTGTTCTCCGATCTTCACTGAAGTCTCCAGATGTATTTTTTATAAATTGCTATCGCTAGATCTGCCTCCCACACAAATTCCCATCGTTGTTTCGAGTTCAACAGCAGCAGGCTTCTCTGATCAGTCCATCCAAATGGAATGATGGATTCGATCCCAACCTCACGACGGCGCTTTCTAGGAATTAAATTGCCGGACAATTAAGAACTTTGGGATGTCCAATTTTGAGACGCGGAAGCACTTTTTTGGTCGTACGTCACGCTACCGTGACCGTGTCTACCTGCCAAATACTACTTATAACCTCGGTATTCTCGGTAATTACATGGCCTAACCTCGCGCGTCCGTCTGCATTATACTTTTCAATCAGCCCATCTCGAGTTGCTCATATTGTGCTTCTTGACAGAGAAAAAGCCAAGCCCATCTCACACCCGTCCATCGGGTCTCCTCGGTTTTCCCTGTCGAAAACAAGCTCATGTGCGCATGCTCGCCTCCGAGCTGTTAAACTCGAGCGTTTGTGCTTCGAGCCATGCCCACAACCGTGCCGCCATCTCCATATTTTCGCCGTGCGGGTGCGGCGGGTGCACGCGCGCCCAGGGCACGATGTACGCCCCGTTCTCGACGTCGGCCGCGGTCGCGCAGTAGAGTGCGTTTATCGCGCCATACGGGTCAGCAGGCCAGAG
Source organism: Athelia sp. TMB (assembly GCA_014898675.1). Lineage (NCBI taxonomy): Eukaryota > Fungi > Basidiomycota > Agaricomycetes > Atheliales > Atheliaceae > Athelia > Athelia sp. TMB. Next base: position 31,943 of record JACXVL010000508.1, on the reverse strand, counting down.
CAGCTGTCTCTGTAAACAACAAACGCATTAGCAATTAGGTATAAGGATTAGGGAGGACTTTTATCAGGATGGGGTCTCGTGCCGTTTGCCACGTCAATGCGCGGGTCGGACGTTAACGTCAGGGGTAGTTAAGCGATAGGGAAAAGCTAGTCACCGGTTCGAAGGTTCAGAGTTCATGGAAAGATGCGAATGTGGCGCGCATGGCACGGCGGTAGGGAAGGGCATCCGAGGGAAGAAAGACGAATCGAGTCATAGTATCAGTACTCACAGCTAGCCAGTTATCTTCATCTGCCGTGAGGATGTTGCCGGGATGCAGCGACAGGCAATATACTCCGTTATCCGCGTAGCGCCGCGCGAGCTCATTTGATACCAGTATATTGGCCTTCATCCCGCGGACATCAGTCGCACGGCGAAATAAAATAATAAAGCATGATGTGCACTCACTAGTTTGGAATGACCATAACAGGTATTGGAGCTCCAAGCTTTCCCCGCGTCTGTACGCTGATCTGCGCGCCGGTCTAGGCTGGCAAAGTCGATTCCGTTGACGGGGGCAAAGTAATGTGCAGAGCTAGCGACTGTGACAATACGCACAGACCCGACAGGCGTGGTCTGGGCCGTCGAGAGAATAGTTGGGGTTAGCAACTGCACGAGGAGAAAGTGTGCGAGGACGTTGATCCCCAAATGAAGACCGTAGCCTTGTTGTGTGCGGTCCGTCGCCGGCTCTTCCTGGACCGCCCTGCTCCGACGATTTCAGCGACAATACTCATGAACTGTGTCTGATGACTTACGCGTTGAGGATCATAATGTGCAGTTTATCCTCTAGGCTAGTAGGCAGTATCATTTTATGATTGACAATTCGTATGTTGACCAGAGGATTAACCGCCACTTACCTCATGAACTTCCTTGCTGCCTCGGTTACAGATTTCAGATCCGAGAGATCAAGTTGAAGAGCAAAGATCTGAGCCTTTGCGCCGGCTCCACCCTTGATTTTGTCGGCTGCAGCTTGACATCTATTCATGTCGCGTGAAGCTATGTAAACTCTCGCTCCTCGAAGCGCGAGGTTCTTCCAGTGGCTGAGTGACTGCTTAGAAATGAACATATATGATTGTCTCACCTTTGCTATGACAAAGCCACAGCCGCGATTGCCACCCGTCACCAGAGCCACTCGACCTGTCAAGTCTGGGACGTCATCAAGTGTGAATCGTGGGGTCTTGGGGGGTGCAATGGAAAATGCGACGCGGTAGTTCTCGAGCTTGGAGGCCATGGATCCCATTCGTGCAAGCGCAGAGGAAGATATTTGAGTTAGTTGTTTATGAAAATTGCGATAGTGGCGCCAACTTATATGTTGTTTCCGTTAAGCGCCCAAGGGTGGTTGGCCGTCGGGAGCGTCGGGATTGGAATTTGCAAAGAGAACGCGTCACCCCTTCTACGGCTGGTGGCACTGGAGCTCGGAGGAGCCGTTGGTAGAGTATGGCGGCTTCCGAGGGGATTTTGCACATAGCAGGAACAGACTTGTAATGTAACCCAATAGGTGCTAAGCCGCATCTTGGCCCTAAGATCGAGATGTGCCTGTCCATTGAAATATGTTCAGAATAGAGGCCTATTCATGTCAATCCGAACGATATCTGAGCTGGGAATGTGTTTGTCCATGCGCCAGGGAGGTCGATCATGGCAATGTACAACTTGTGACATCGTAGGAACAGTGCATATTCACGTGAAAGCAACTTTCTGAGCGTATCAAGGGTGGTCAGTAAAAAGCTGATGCGCACGATGTTCATGGATTTCCTCTACTGCCAGCCAGCTAAAATTGTAGATGGCTCTGCCAGCTGGCAAGGGTCGTCAAGGGCCATATGATCACATTCCAGTGATGATTTATTCGCTGGAAGACTTGTTTGCACCGTTTTAAGCAGATACAGAAAGATCATTAAGCGTGACAGCATAGGGTATTTCTCAACAGTACCGTAGCTTCGAGGTAGAAATGAAACGGTCTGAGCGGGCAAGGCGGCAAAAGGGTTGTGGCAGATTGTGGCTAAGAATGGCCGCCGCGCCGCGCGATCCATTTTTGGCGGCGACCATGGCAAAGAGGCGCAGTCCAAACAAACCACGCACTTCTCCATCTCCCGTCACCGTTGCTCCACACCGTCCCCACCACCGTCCTCGCCGCTAGGGCACCCTACAAAACAAAGCATATTAGCCTTGTTGATTGACTTTCATTATCGCCTTAAAACTTCATATCAAAGCCGACGCTCAGCCATGATCCTCACGCCTATTCTGGCTCTTGTTTTCGCGGCGACGGCGGCAACACCTGCCTTTGCTCAGCTTCCTGCAGCTCAAGCAGCAACACAACTCATAGGGACATGGAGCTCAGGCTCACAGGCTGTGAAAACTGGCGCGGTGCGTCAAAATCATTTTAGATCAGTTGTTAGGTACAGCTGGCTGACGATCACCATGCAGGGTTTTGCAAATCCCGCCAACGAGTCTTTCATATACCCAAAGACTACTGGAATCTCGTATTCATTGTGAGAATCATTCATCCTGCTAGTCGATATATAAGCTCAAAATACCTCTAGCACAACGGATGGTTTCTACGAGATTGCAAGATACCGGTTCGTCAGTAATGGAACCACACCACAGTGCGTGACGGGTGTCATGAACTGGGTTCACGGCCACTACACCATTCAAACCAACGGTTCAATAACGATGGTCCCTCTCGGCGATGGTTACCAGCAAATCCAAGACCCTTGTGCTGCGCAGTCTGACTTCATCGAGAACTACAACATGACAGAGCTATACGTTATGTACCAGATCTTCCTCGACGATGTCACTGGGTACAAGCTGCACCTCTTCCAATTCGATGGTACCCCGCTCGCCCCACAATTCCAGCTTTCCACAAGCCCGAACATGCTCCCAACACAATTGCTCAGGAACGTGTCCCAACCCGTCGTCACCAACGCCGACGGCTTAGTGACGAAACGATCAGTGGAGATCAATGGTGCGGCAACCAGCTGGTCAGTTGGTGGCACAATGGGTGTTGCGATGACATTGTTTGGATTAGGCCTGGCTACATTATGCATGTAGGCGTTTGTTTTTGGATTTCTGCCATGACACTCTTGCCTTTCATCTGTCCCTTCACCTTATATTCATACTCATACGCCTCTCCTATTGCTCTCGCCGCCCTCACCCTGCTAGCTAGCGTGGTTCCTCGCCTACACTTCGGACCAGTACATTCTCTTTCTACACTCACATCTTTGATACCACGGCCCTCAATGTCCTTAATCTTACTCCAACCTGGGATTCCTGCCATTTTTCACTGCTGGACATTTCCGCAGAGCCACTTCATTTGGTCGTGACGGCGCAATTTGTACGCGAGCCCAGTTCACGTTCGCTTTTGTTACGGATTTTCCTTTTAACATTACACAGTAACTTATCCCATGGTCGAAGTCTGTAGATACGAGCAACGACGAGCTTTAGACACCTTGATGGTGATCCGTGCCGCAGTTACAGACTTGGTTGTTCGACTTCTAATTTGTGAATTTCCCAAGATCTCGGGGCTGGACAGAAGTTATCCGTCCGCAAATTCTACGCCACCATAGTCTGGCTGGTTGGTGCAACTTCACCAGAAAGAGATAATCAGATGGTGTTCAGAGCAGACAGTCCAATTGGCTCGCGCAAACATGACGCACTGGACTTGTCATTCATGACTTGGGATCGTACACGATCATCTCCACCTCTAGTTCATCGAAAATTGCTGCTGTAGATTCCCATGGTATGGCGAATTTTCCCGAATTGATTCGGCTGGATGTTCGGTCAGTCGAATTCGACGGATCTGGCGGATCACGAACCACGAGTGCAATGCTTTGTTCTCTGTATTCTGCAGCATAAGATGCGTTACAGCGCTCTTTGTAGCATTTAGGATGTCCTCAGGAGCATCTTTCTTCTTGCCATACGCCCTCGAAGTGAACAGACATGCAATGTCGTGTCCCTGGGAATACGACGAGGCCGGAGCCCCTGAAGTTGCGTCAAGACCCTCATTCCTGATGATAAGACATGTACCAATGAGAGTATCTGGGGTGTTGCCCTGGCAGTGCGCTTTGTAGACCTCGAATGCCATGGGATATTTTCCCCGAAAGGCCAGAGCAATGCCTGCTCCCCAAGAACCAACGGTGTTGCAGGCATGAATCAAGATTGAGTTTGGCGGGGCAGCAAAGATATCGCCAATGACATAGGTGAGTTTGGATGGTCCAGACTTTTTGGACATCTCTTGCTGGGATGGAATTGGAAGGACGGGGAAAGGCCGGATGTGCAGAAGTCGGCGCTGTTGGCCTCGAACAACAGTCTAGATTTAGAGTGCCTGAGCTGACGGATTAGAGGTGAAATAATGCGAGTTCGGAATAGAAAAGTCAGAGGGAATTGAAGCACCAGGAAGTCAAGGGTTCTTGGACGTAAATGCCTCAGTGAGGCTCCTGGCAATCGCTCGTTCAAGACTGTTCAAGATCGTTCCAGGCACGGTAGTACTAGCCGCCTGGGTTGGATGCTACGGCCAGTCTATATCAAATGTGCATCGTTATCAGCGCGCTCATTAAGCATCGGAAAAATGCAGAAATGGAATCAAAATGAACCCAGATATTATAATTATAGATATGAGCGCGTGAGGTACGCGGACGACGCCACAGATTGAGGCTACTTGGCACCGGCTTAACAGGTGTTTCGCTGATGGCGAAGGAGCATCACACCCTATAGATATTCCCAATGAAATTAATATTCTGAATGTGTGATAACCGGCGAGGTTGGTATCGAAGATGATAAAATCGAGACCGCAGGACATGCGAAAAGAGGAAACAACACTGGAATGAACGGTATGCACTAAAAAGATGCTTCTTGTATGTTGTGTAAATAGGAATCGTAGGAAGTAGGTAGGTAGAGAACTATTGTGTACGGCGACGGCAGAAAGGTACGACGAGGGCTGGCAAGCGAGTGGATTAAAATGTTTCTTCTTCGTCAACGGGGGCACCTCCTTCGGGAACCTCAAAGCCCTCCTGTTCAGCCGAAAGAGGAAGCCGATTCAGTCAGAAGGCTGCTTGTAATACCAAGAAAGCTAAGGATCAAATACCTCAGTTGAGTACAAGATCTTTTGAATCTCTCGTAAAGTCTCGTCATCCTTGCCTTCCGCTTCAAGGGCCTCGACTTGCTGTTGTGCTAAGATCTCAATGTCTCGGAGCTACAAGAGGAAGGGGCCTCATGAAATTCGAGTCGTGTAAATTTGGCACAACACTCACCTTCGAGAAGTAAAAGTCCCTCTCCTTCTCCAAACCTTCCAAATGTGTGCCCATCTCCCTTAGTTGTGCTTGCAGGTTTTGCACCAACTCAGGCTGAGCTGATCCCGCTCGGTGGCCTCCCACGGGCGTCTTACCCCCGGCTCGGCTGCCAACCCCAAGGTTAGCAGTGGTTCGACCAGCAGCTAGTGGAGCCATGGTAGCAGGCGTGTCAGTGGGTGCACCCTTTCTCCTTCCAACGGCATCATAGCCCTGGCCACCAAAGTTCGAATCCCAAAAACGTTTCATCCATTGCAGGAACTCGAGGTTATCCCTACATGGTGAATGTGTAAATGCATGCCGTAAGGACGCGCTGGCGAAGAAGACACGTACTGCATCTTGCATTTCACCAGCTTCTCGACAAGTATAGGCTGAGAGACAGTTATGAGACATATTGCGCTATATATCCGGGGAGAAAACGCGACAGACCTTGTCAATCTTCTTTACTTTGAAAGCATTTTGAAGGACTTTGAAGTTAGCGATGTACTCATATTCGTGCTTTGCGTTCATTTTGACGCGTGTCATCGGTACATCGCCTGCCCAGTATAGGATATAAGACATTCCGAGCGAATATTGGAAGTGGATGGGCGGCAGATGAACGAACCGTATATAGAGTCTAGGATTTGACAGTATGCTCCACCTGAACCGCATTGCTCGATCTTCGTGTAGTTTATCTGCAGTAACTCGTTGAGCCATGCGAGAAGATCTGCTCGTGAAACAGCCATTGGATTGGAGGAGTATGGGAGTGAGAAACGCGAAGGAGGGGAAGTGATGGACTGAGGAACGGAGTAAAAACCAAACGGGCTAAGTCAAAGCCGCCGCTTCCATATTGTAATTACCTCTTCGCTTACACCATCTTGTTCCCGGCTTCCTCCTCGCAAAGCACCAGCTGTTTTGTTAATTTGTGGACGCGTCTTCCTCTGTCACTCTAATCCCCTGTTCTTGGATAAACACAGCTTGGTAGGGACACTGGTGACTTGGCATGCAGGCGCAGTCACTGGCTGGTGAGGGTGATTCGCGTAATCTTGATAGACGAGACGTAGTAACACCTCGAAACCAGGACGCTCATATTCTCCAGATCTTTGTCGCCAAATTGCAAGCTTCGTGCGCGATACCGACCTGCCACGCCTCGCACAGACCAGCAAGGTCTTCCAGATTGCGGCCGAAAAGCAGCTCTATCATCAACTGTACTTGGGAAAGCCAGAAGTAGCATTCGCTTGCTTGGGCATAATCTCAAACACCGAACGCATTGGTCCATACGTCAATGACCTTTATATATATCAAGCCACCAGACGGTGGCACAATCGTGCATTGCCGCTTCCGTTCTGGCAGACACTCCAAGCCGCCATGAAGAAGATGTGTAATCTGGAGTCCATTTACATCCAAGACACAACTGGCGAAAACACGTTTATACTCGATCCCGCCGAGTTAAAATTTCAAGTACGAGAAGCGCAGTTGTTCATGGACTTGGATGAGAACATGGCAACATTTTTGAATAGACAACACCGCATAGAGCGTCTTCAGCTATCAGATGAAGCTTCAGAGATACAGATCGAGCCCAGCGCACTTCCTTGCCTTCAGCAATTCTCTGGATCACTGTCGGTGGCTGTTCAATTAACAACAAGGCCTTTGACGCACCTTCAAATACATCTCGAAGCATCATCCACTCCTGCCTCACTCGATAATTTTATTACTGGCATATCTAACAAGATGGATTTAATATCTCTGAACCTTCTGGATATACCTCACGGCCATTCGATCAACACCTTACATTCGATTGCGAAAACGTGCCCTAACCTCAAATACCTCGGATGCTTGTCTTTCCCATCGCGCGAAGTAAGTCAATACAAGCAATGACGACATCGATCTAATCTCGGTGTTAGAGGCACAGATTCCACAGACATCTTGCAAGCTTGCATTATTTACGCATTATCGAGGTGCAAGCCACAAGCTGGGAGCCGCAACCCATGGGTGCAATTCAAAAGATTTTTGCGTCAGAGCTTCATGTGTTTTGTCCTTCCCTTCGGCTGATCGCATTTTGGGTGGGCGATTCTCGCTCACTCTGGGGTCTAGAAGACGACAACTGGATCTTTCAGAGTCACAACCCTTGCATCGATCCATTATGGAAAACGGTACAATAGATGAATTTCGGCGTACTCTATCCCGCGTCATAAAGGTGCGCCTTTCGTACTCGTGCCCGCAGCGCTGCGGCCGCATGTTGCTCACCATCAAGCTCGTTCCCTAGTCTGAAATGCAGTGTAGTTCCTTCTTGAGTCATCTTGTATTCAGCTGTTATGTGTATTTCATGCCCGCATTGCACGTGTTGACGGACACGAGGCAATGTACAGGCGTGCCTACCTGCCGATCTGCCACGCTCTCGGCCTTGTCGCTCTTCCTGTGCATTCCGGCAATCTAGTGTCTCCTTTTCTTGCAATTATGCCATAGCCAGCATGTTTCCACGATCATCTCGCGTTCTGGGCAACGGTTCCGAGCCTCGATCGCTCCGTCAAAACACCCTTAACTCAAATTAGCAACCCTTAATCGTTAATGATGGATGGATAAGCTTTGGCTGTACCATCGCCGTCGTCCTGTTCGCTATGATTAATGTCCGTACACCCAAATAACCAGTACCATTACTGGCACAGTTCCCCGGTTATGAAATGATATAAGGGTGGCAGGTAGGCGATATCTTTTCCAGTTCCTCAAACCACCCACAATGTCTCACCAAGTCAATAGTTCCACATACGCATCTTCTTCAAGATGTCAAACACCCACACCTCACGGGCAAATGGCTTCCCTTCTGGCACTACCGAGTATATCGCACTCATTATCTTCCCTGCCCTCAAAATCTGTCCTTCCAAGGGAGATGCTGCACCATAATATCGGGCCGAATGGAGTCAAAAAAGGCCTCAGTGAGGCCAAGGTGCGACAGATTCAATTACATCCCATTCGCGGCCGGCACTGATTGAAGCTCCTACCCGCAGCTCGATTCCGCCTTACGCAGACCAAAACACAACGATGGCCAAACAATGAGTCATTCGCAACATCAAAATGCTAGAAATGTAGGGAACTGCCACTCACTCTCGCGTGCACCTTTGCTCAAGAGGTCAATTGCAGCCGTCTCCTGATGACTCAGATGCTATTACTTTCGCAACAAAACGCATCCACGGTCCAACGTGAGGCACTTCCATCCCTTTAAATGTTATCGCGGGCTCATTCGGGATACAGAGCTCGCTAAGATCCCACACCTTACAATATTCCAACCTCTCAAAATCAACGATACCTCTATGCTTAATACTTAATCCTCGCACAATTGCCTCTACAAAAGTACAACTTTCTTGACTGTCTTATCACAACGAAGTTAGTTACCCTTGCGTCCCACTACTTCTAAATAGGATAATTTGTTTTCGGCTCTCCACGCCTACTCAATAAATATTTTGTACCAGTGTGATTCACCACCGTGCCATGAATTCAACTATCAAACCTCCCCAGCAGGCTCTTTGGCAAGCAACTCTTCGTGCTTTCCATCTCATACACCTCCAGCTCTCCCCCACGACAAACTAGACTGATTCTTCCGTCCTTGCCGTGTGCGCTCAAGATGTCCCGGATAGCAACTAGTGCCTTTCGCAGCCCCCACAGTTCCCCCCTGGCATCGCGTTCTGCATCTACGAAATCTTTCGTACCCAATCTGCGCTTCTCCACCTTATTGAAACGCCCTTTCTCATGCACCGCCAGGAAGTGGTGCGGCGTCTGAGAGAGAAACATCTGGGGATATGTCTCGAGGCGCCAGTCGTATTTGTCCACTTGCCATTGAGATATAGTTGCGAGCTCGATAAGGTTGCTTTGGGGTACACGTGCACCAGCCCGTCGGACAGTAATCCCGTGGGTCTCTTGGGATAATGTGGTCGCGCCCAGAGCTTCCACCAAGTCATCTATTTCAGAGTTCGATGACAATTTTGACCGAGGCTGGCGGATGCAGGAGTCAACCTCGAATCGCACGACTAATTTCAGGCCTGCAAAGTCCTGTGAAAAATGGCGATTTTAGCATGAATACCATGAGTGGAGCTTCGCACAAACATAACAGATGATTCGATGGTGTCCGGTGCTTCCTTCACATCCGACCACCGGCTGCGTCGACGCCGTTTCGAAGGAGAATCCATATGTTTGATACGGCTTTCCAAAGCGATTGAACCTGCCATCCAGAAGCTCCACTGACCTCTTCTCCCATCGGGTGAAAAGTATAGTTTTCTCACCGCAAAACTGTGTATCGATTCGAAATTCTCGGCAATCGGCATCTTGTGAACGAAGCCACCGGAGAAGTTTGCGTAGGCCATTTCGATCTGTTATGAGGTCCACCGATGACCAGTCAAAATTGGGACTTTCGATGTCCACAACGCGGATGAGGGGAAGAAGTGACGAGGACGGCGATCGATAGGTATTCTGATCGAGATAGTTGGGGCCAGTATCAGCTTCGACCTTGAATGGCGTAGGTTTATTCGTCCACTCTGGTGGCGATCCTGTCATGAAATGGATAAAAATCGATTGTATGCGACATCGTGCAAAGATGTATGGAGCTATCTTACCAGGAACAATGATGGTGGGCTGTGTAGTATTCAACCAGTTATACGATCCTATGCATTCTAGATCTTTGATCTTGAGCTCTCCCTCGTCGAGCAGGGGTGGTTTAGGGATTATGCGTGTCACGTGGAACTTTAGGCCTTCCAGAAGATCGCGGTCAGCAGTAGGGTTGACAGTGACATTGGGTCGAGCATCCCTCCGGACGTGTGGAGGTAGATAACTTTTGAACGGAGAGCTCATGGATGTATCTGTGGAACCTTGAAAAGGCTTTTTCATGACAGGTAAGTACTTTCGAGGCATCTGAAGTTACAAATATGGGCATGCGCAGATCGGTGTGGCTGAATTTCAAAAGCACGAAGCTGTGCAGAGGCCCAGGAAAGCACTGGGGTTGGCCATTTCTGTAGCGTCAGTACAAAAGTAAGAGGAATTCGCAGGTGCCTTTTCAATGATTAATTGACAGAGGTGATAAGCGGAAGAGACAAGGAACTGTGAGGACGGGCCAGCGCACGTTCTATTCGCTATTTTTTAAAGTCCGCGGCGTCCCTTTCCGTCATTTTGCCGTTGTGAGTCACTTGCAACTCATCTTTCAACCGCCACCATCGAAATTTGCGCTCGCGATGAGTCTGTAGATTTCTCCGTGGGCCGATCTGCTTAGCTGATCTCGATTCTGTCTATCTCAGACGCTGAAGCTCTGAATGGCCGTCTTCTGTTTGCGATCCCGAAAAAGGGTCAGTAAATCTCATTGCATCTTTGAGAGTTGGTTCGTTTGACAGAGAATTTTCACATTAGGGAGACTGCACCAGCAATGCCTAGAGCTCCTCTCAGGTATGAAGATCTCGCATTGGCCCTTTCCCCAACAAATCTGATTAGGACAATTCTTACCATTCAGGTGCTGATATCCAATTTCGGAGGCACCAGCGCCTTGATGTTTGTCTGGTCATGAATCATCCGATAGCTCTGTGGGATAAAAACTCTAATTATTATTATCTGAGCTCATCCTTCGATTTTTATAGAGTGTTTTTGCCCGCATCGGACATCCCATCTTTCGTAGGCAAGGGTAATGTTGATTTGGGAATAACAGGCCACGACGTCATCCTGGAGGCCAACATGGAAGATAGTGTTACCGAAGTGCTAAAGCTTGGCTTCGGGAAATGTGCCCTGCAGGTCCAAGTGCCTGTAGCTGGCGAGTTGAAAGCAGTCGATGACCTTGCGGGAAAGCGCATCGTCACCAGCTTCGAGGTGCTCGCAGAAAAGTACTTCTCGGAGATAGACAAACGCTTGCAGCTCTCCGGTGAGAAGCGAACCACAATCGAATATGTTGGCGGGAGCGTGGAAGCTGCATGTGCTCTCGGACTCGCGGATGGAATTGGTAGGTTCTCGCAAAACAAAAAAAAGTCCCCTGTGGATTGCTGATTTTTGTTTTGTTTTGCAGTGGATCTCGTCGGTTCGTGCTGATTGCAAATACTAATAATCCAGAGGTGTTCTGAACCGCTCGTTTTTAGAATCCGGTGACACTATGCGAGCTGCGGGGTTGCACGCCATAGCTACTGTCCTCGAGACAGAGGCTGTCCTGATCAAATCGACGACGCCAAAAGACGCCACTCTTGTTCCTTTGATCAACCTCATCACGAGTCGGATTAAAGGTGTTATTGCGGCAAGCAGATACGTGGTCTGCGAATATAATGTCCATCGAGACAAGCTGGCCGCCGTTACTGCAATCACACCTGGAAGAAGGGCTCCGACAATCAGCCCGCTGGAGGCGGAGAACTGGGTTGCGGTTAACGTCATGGTAGAAAAGAAGAAAATGGCGGTCGTGATGGATGAACTTGTCACAGCCGGCGCCGAAGACATTCTAATCTTCAACCTGGACAATTGCAGAGTTTAAGCTATAGATCAAATACAAATTCAGGTGCAAGCATTGATTACAGACTGAGGGTCAGAAATGATTTCATAAAGCGGTCGCGGCGATGTTCCGAGTTGAATCGGGCAAGTAATTTCGACCAGGTCCTACGGCTGCTCCTTCTCTGCGAGCACCTCTCCAGCTTCCCTGAAGATTTGTAAAGCTTCCCATGCCTTCCCGTTGACAATGCTGTTCATGGCCAATTCTACGCCAGCAACATAATCGGGGGCCAATCCGGCGACTACGAGCAGCGCCGATGCATTCAACAGCACGAAGTCCAAAACGGGCTTAAGCTCCGCCGGAATCGCGTCCCCCGATGTGAGAAGGGTCTTCAAGGTCCGTGCATTTTCGTTCGGGGCGCCTCCAGCGGACAGGGGGTGAACTGGGAGACCGAACTGGGACGGGTGCAATGTCTTCTCAGTTATAACACCATCGAGGAGCTCCCAAGCATGCGTGTCTCCTGCGCAGCTGATCTCGTCTAAACGCTCTGCCCCGCAGACGACTAGAGCGCGCTGGACACCTCCGTCTCTCAAGGACTTCGCGAACACTTTGCCGAGCTCGGGCTCGGCCACGCCAAGAACCATGCCATTGGGGTTCGCGGGGTTGATCAGAGGTCCAAGAACGTTGAACATGGTACGAAATGGGAGGAGTTTGCGATACGGGGCGAGAAGAGCGAGAGCTGGGTGATAGTGTGGTGCAAGGATAAATGTGAAAGGCCTTCGAGGAATTGGAATGTCTACCGTGCTTGCTGACGGCGCAGTGAATATGCATCCCATGGATTGTAGCAGATCGGCCGAGCCCGTCGAGGACGTTGAGGCTCGACTGCCATGCTGCCCGATATCATTATTGGGATGCGGAATGAGATATTGGCCTAGTGGCTTACTTTGATCACTCTTGCACCGGCTCCTGCAGCGACTATTGCAGCAGTAGTGCTGACATTGAAAGTGTTGTGCCCATCACCGCCCGTCCCAACAATGTCGACGATAAAGTCGGTCTCATAGTGTTCAACGCGAGCTTTAACAGCTCTCTGACGAAGGATGTCGGCTGCGGCAGCTAAAGACTCGGGTCTTCTCTCTATGCGCTCGACATGGAGAGCAGTCATGAAGGAGCCGATCTGAGCAGGATGCACCGCGTCCGGGGTGAACAGGTGGTTGAGAGCAAGTCTGAGGTCATCTGTGGAAAAGTATTCAGGAGTTTTAACGAGTTTCTCTAAGATAGGCTTGAAGGTATCGCTCGAGTATGCCATGATCCGAGGGGTTGAAGAGGATGTGGTGGTTGCGGTGCAAACCAGAGGAACAATAGACCGTCTTAGATTAAAATCTAGCTTGGAGAATAGGCGCGTGCATGTGACCCCTATGTCAGTCGGCATCTGAAGTTTGCTTTTCCCGCGACTCAGAACTCGAGCGCTCGAGTCTCACTCAACGTTAACCACACGCAGCAACCTTTCGCCTCACTCGCCGACTACATCTCCAGTTAATAGTGTGAGTGAAAAAAACGATGGCAACACATACTCACTTGTATTTTGTCCCTCGCTCTAAGGACACGTTCGAGCTTCGATGGCAGAAAACCTAGTGATGACCCTATCAATACCGACTTTGCTGAGCCATGGACGGGAGGTAAAAGCAGGTATCGTGTGCACACTCCATTCCATGGCTGGGCGAACAAGACCAGTGTCTTGAAACAAGGGGTGGAAATTGGACATATCAAGTGGCACACTTCGACGGTCGTCTCGCAATGATGATCCATAGGAGAAAGGATTAGACGAATTGTTTGCGGCGGCAACGGCCATCGAAGGCCCTCTCAACAGAGACGCATTTTTCTTCCTGCGCCGGTGCTTCATGTAGACAAAAGTTATGCGAATTTCGTCCAGGATGCTAATTCCCTGTGAAGTGATCAAGAGAGCGTCTGTTGAATGGGCTTTTGGCCATGAACTTGACCTATAAGTCACTATTCGCGTCTCCGTAGTTTCCCGAAGAATCAGCTGCGGATAGGAAGGGGGCATAACATTTCCTATAAGCATCAAGAAGGGTAAAGAACAAGTTACCGATGGATAGTCTTTCGTGACCCAAGCATAATCTTTGCCATCGGACCCCTAAATTGGTATGCCAATTTGCTGCCACGAGAGCACAATATATGTTAAGCGCTTCAGTACACACGCGGTGAAAAACTCTTTGCATAAATCAACACACTCGTGTTCGTCACCGACTTTAGATATCGGTATTTCGTTACCATGTCAAGAAAGGATCAACTGGGTTAGCCTCCCTTAGTCGCATTGAGATATACAAGGCTACAATTACACATAGTGTTACAACTTACAACAAAAAAATACTTGAAGCTACAATCTACCCTCAACTACGTGCATCAGCCGACTCTCAACTGCGGTTGTGAAATCTCTCCATGCATCATCGTCATGGAACTGCCTCGCACCGCGAAGCTGCATTCTGAACTTCCCGTCGTACTGCCAAACGGTGGACGATATCGTCGGCGCCGTCATTCGTGGGCTGAGAATTATTTCCTCAATTGTGAGTGCTGGAATTGCGTCTGAAATGCCTTCTCGCTTTGACGGCTGCCATCGTTCCAGGAAACCAGCTCTTGCCATGTCGCCTACGGAGCTAGACAATATGCCTGATTGAATGACCCCCATGACGAAGGAAGCCAGTCCGGCATTTAGAGCCCTTTGATTGGCGAGGAAATGCGGTGGTATAGCCTATTGGAAATATTTGCTGTCTGAGTGACTGTTAAATGAGGCGAGTAAGAAGAATTCGTACCCTTCCTGGCCCTAATATCTGCTCTGCATTCGCCACTGCGCTGTCCCAGAAGGCATCTTGGCTCATGGTGCGTTCAATATGCCCATCGTCATTCACGTGAATACATTTTCGGATGGGGTTCATGTCGTGCACGGTGGGGAACGCCTCGGCTGCGATGCCTGGGGCGCCCAACGGCGAGAAGAGATCCCTGTGCTCGGGTACAAATGCCCCTCGCTAGCGCAGCGCCGTCAGAAAAGTGGATTTAAGCGGACAAGCGAGGGACGACATACTCTGTTAGCGCCATTAGCGGGGATAGAGAACCCCTGTGACTGCTGGAATGACTGATACACTTCTTTGAATGCCTCTGCGCCTTTACGTGTGCCAACTCTCAATGCCGTCTCCACATCGGCGAGAACAAGTATCGCGTTCACAACAGGGGTGACCAAATACCCTTGCGCTTTGCAGTTGGCACGAAAGGCTTGCGTCTGCGCTGCGCTGAGCGTGATGGAGTGGTTAACCGTGCTGTGAGATGTCGATGCAGGAAGATGTGCAGGATACGCTGGGCGACAGAATAGACTCTGTGAAAGCGTTTAGGCGGCTGCTCGAACATCTCGAGCCTGACACTCACCGGCATGTTATCCGTCGGCATGGGGGGGATAACTTCGCCGCGGTAAGGCGGCGCAATAACCGCAGAGATGGATGGGGGCAGCTGCGGTATCTCATCTCCCCATGGCAGCTCTTTGATATCCCCGGGCCGTTCTTCCAGTTCTGCGACCAGATACTCGAAGAACTTGTCCATCAAAGGGAACACGAGTCCTACATCGATGGTCCAGTGCGTCACTGATAGCCTTATAGCGTATTCAGCGCCAGTGTTAGCAGCAAAATATGATCACAGGTGCTCACGCCAGTTGTATGTTATCGCCGTGCCTTCCGACATGCATCTCCATGTTCCAATGATCCTCAGTATTCCACCAATGATCGGCCAAATCGAGATCCCGTTCGGAGAGGGTCTTATCCTCTGGATGCCATACGACCGTCTCGTTTGCCCATTTCGAGATAATATCAAGGTTGGCTTTCGGGCTTTCGTAAGAAAAGAAGAAGCTGCCGCCTTGGCTGCCGGGCTCGTTATCAGTGCGTAAGGCAATGAGGGGAGCTAAGAAGCGTGTTCGAATCCACGCTTTCCGGACGGCCTCCAGGAGAGATATGGGCTCTTTCGTAGGCTTCAGCTCAAAGGCGATGATGCCCTGCCCGAAACCCGAACTAGCGTTGCTATAGGCAAAACATAAGCATTTAAAATAGGGGCTGAATTCCGCGATGTCAGACTCACGCGATGGCAGCTGAGAGATCTTCCAGACCTTCCAGCTTACGTTTCCATATTTTGCCGTCAGTAGTGGAGAAATGTCCATGATAAGCTCGAGCGAACAGGCGAGTGGGTCGTCGTAGGCTCGTAAAGGTCGTGAAAGTTAGACCAACCCTCCCAGCGAAGAACATCGCACAGATGAAAGAGAAGAAAGAACGAATGCTTCTTTCCAAGCATATATGCTTAGGCTTTATAGAAACAATCTTGACATCTCACGGCGAACTAGGTCATGAACATTAACCCAACCGAGCAGTCGGGTATCGATGGAATCGGAGGGCGGCTATGGATCCACAGCACCTGTATAAGGGATGCAGCATGTGCCGATTGTCATGTCCAAAAGTATAGCGTACCTGCAACGTGTTAGCACACAATCGTGCTCGAGAGCTTGCTAAGATGGCCCCAGGGCGGCGCTGAAGCAACTTAAACTGCCAAAGCGCCACAAATCTGATGAGCGGCAGGCATATGACCCAGGCGGCAGCGTGCTAGGTAATAGGAACGAGTTGCAGTCGAATGCTTGAACGCGTGCCGCACGTCTGACAGTGGGCGAGCAGTGATAGCGATTGTAGAAAGTTCCGAGCAATCAGTGATGTCAGCTTTACGTTGCGAGCGCGCGCGCCTCCGACCCGAAGCTTGTGAGGCCTCGTGTAGCTCCTATATTGTCTTTGTACCGTACAGCCGTACAATCATCAGGAACACGACAAGAATCGGATCAAATGCCGAGTCGAGAGTGCTGCGGGCACGAACCTGCTGATCAGGATAAGAGGAACAGCCTCATATACCAATTTTCGGGTATACACACACATTACACCTACAGATTATCCTGGGGTACAGCGATCATGGGAGTTATGACGCGGCGATACCCTCCATGGTCATATCAGCAGCCGCTATACTCCCCCGGGCCCGCAACGTGTCCTGCTCTCGTTTGGAATTGCGCTCATCAGCATGCGCTTTCAGCGTAGCGATCTCGACTTCTAGCTTGGCCTGCCAGATGGGGCTCAGCGGGATGGTCTGCAGGTTTTAGAAAATCTGATTGTGCACCTTCTTCTCCTCGAGATCAGTCCGGTCGAATATAGAATAAGGCGTGGCAATCTTCGTATCCTCTTCACTTTTGGCTTTCGGCACACGCTTTGTTGGATCACCAAACGCGGCATATTGAAAGACCTCATTCATGAGCTCATGATTACGCTTGTATCTTGTGAGAGCAAGGGAGCGAGTTGATATCTGATCCGCTTCATCTAGAAGTTGCATGAGCAAAACGATTCACGTAACATGGGGATTGATAGACATACCTGCAGAGTCATCGTCGTCGACCCTGGCAACCTGTTGTCTCTGCTGGCCACCCATTGGCGCGCCGACCGGCACGCCAGTCCCAACCGGACCCGAACCAACACCTCCCATTCCACCAGGCCCCGGTGGCATACCACGAGCACGCTGTTCCCTGCTTCGCCGCTCCAATGCTTCCATCTCACGGTTCTGCTGAGCTAGCATGTTTTGCATGCCAATCTGCCCTACACCACCGCCCATGCCGCCCCCTACGCCCATGCCACCCCCTACGCCCATGCCACCCCCAACACCCATGCCGCCCCCCACACCCATTCCACCTACTGTGCCCATCATTCCTCCTGGCGATTGCTGGCCGTGCGCAGAGTGACCCGGGGCGTGAGCTTTCTGCCCCACCTTATCTCCTATGACATACAGCGGTAGCTCGTTCACTTGGCGGAGGGGATAAGATCGAATGGGTTGTGCGGCAATGGCAGGGTTTATGGCTAGGGAATGAAGAGTATAGTTGTTAGATGCGCCAGGTTTGTATAGAGAATGTGTCGAATTGACGGGGTTTGAATGAAATGATTGAATCCACAGAGCGCGCCCCCCCACTGGATCGTGCTATTCCAAGAAGTACCGGCGACGTATGAAGCGAGAAGTAGCAGCGACTGGCACCAGCTACAACGAATGAAATGATGGAGAAACATTGATACTCACGCACAGTGTTTCCGCGAGCATAGTGTACGAGTACAAGTTGCGGGTGTCCTCCTTTCGTGAGGCGGTAACGTCGCCGTACTCTCCATGCACCCTGGTCAGGCGACGCGAAACCAATTTGAGGATTCGAGGGAACGAAACCGTACTTCGATTCGGTAATTTCAAGCTCCTGGGATGATGTATCAGCGTGCATGAGCATGATACTCGGCGGTGCATTCGGGGTCGCGATACGGGCATTTTGCGCCAGCTCACCTTGGTACTGCTACCTCCGGGTATTGAGTAACGAGTATCAGCCTCCTGGTATCTTATGCCATCGTTGGGAAAATTGGTTTGCGGCGGCATGAAGATCAAATACGTCTGACCCTCTAGAAGAAGGCATTTCAGTAAGCAAGTCAGTGTACCAGTAGGTTTCTCTGCGCACCATTTGGCCTATCAATCCACCCCCATTGATACGGAACTGTGTGCGAGACTTGATATGCTTTTGAGAGCATGCTAACTGCCATTTCATATGACATGGTTTGGTGTTGACCAAGATTCTCTGGGTATCTAAGACAAAGCCCTTCAGCGCGAGCTTGATCGAGATACGACATGTTATTCAGGTTCTAGTGTGAAAAAGTTGTGTCAAGGGGAATGAGAAGTTCTCGACTACCTCGACGCGTCCGCGAGTAAGAGATTGAATGTGGTTGTTTGGTTCAGAGGCTGATGGCAAACATTACGTTTTGGGCACGTGATCTTCCGCCTTAATCCAACTTAGGGCTTAGCGCTCATAACAAGCAGAGTGATTTGAATCCTAAGGTATAGTACACAATGCGACATCGTTACAATGAGTAAAGTCCAACACTCGTATCTAGACACTAAATCGTCCCACAAATATGATTCATAAGTAAAGCCGTGTTCGTATGTTCGAGATGGTCGGTCAACATCGTCTACTCGCCAGCAAACAATCTTATAATCATATATGCTGTGGAGCCACAGAAACGAATGACTTGGAAAGAGCAGTCATCAGTGGGCAGTCAGACGTGGGAAACAGTGGACATACAGGCGAGCCCAGCAACTGAGAAGAGAATGAAAGCCATATAACCATTAACAGCATGTTCGGCTTTGATGTCACCCGTTTTGTCTGTAGCAGTTCTGTTTGAGAAGATCGTCAGCCGCATGTCAGCGGAGAATAAATATGGAACCCACACTACAGCAGCTGCTAGTACGGCCTGTGAACGTATGTGGTCAAGTTAATTACAGGCATTTATTGGACAGAGGTCTGTTGCGCACGTTTGACAAGGTCCAGGCAAGCAGTACGTTTGTTCTGAAAGTTCTGTAGTAGTCCTCCTGGAGGGTCGAAGCATCTGGCTTCTTTTCCTCCTTAGGTGGTTTAGTTGATAAGACTTGAATGGCGTCCTCGTACGCGGCATCGATGTCGTTCTCGGTGGTCGGAACTGCGACTTCGACTTCATTCTTGTTTTTGCCCGTAGTGACGACCCCAAGATCAGTGCTGACTTTGTTGTCACCTTTTGTTCCCCAAGATACATCGTGAACATTCGCGAACTGCGTGGGGGGCATTAAGTAAAGGTTCTCGGACACCATGATGGAAACATACTGCATAGACGTTGAGAACTGCGATATACGAAGGGGCCATAAGCAGATACTGAATGAAGGATGTGATCATGTGCCAAGGCTCAAACTGCATATGCATAAGTATCAGGGTATATAAGGCTCTTTAAAGGACCGGAGTACTCACGAAGATGAGCGATGCGATGATGTACAGACCCAACGTTGCTAAGAGCGACAGCACAATGTCTCGGAAAATGGAGTTCGTGAATATGGAACTAAATGTGAGCGGCCCCGTGGTTTTGGCGACATTTTCAATCCCCTTGAAGGCGAGCAGAAACGCGGCCACCTGCAAGTTTTCCCGACGTTTAGTTCGATAGCTCATGAGGCCAGGAAAAAAAAACTCACCGTCATGTACACCGTGATGAGAGCAAACCCGATGAAAGCCAGGGTGTAACCCCACTTTGCACCTTGCGGCCGATTTCCGAGGGACAGGATGAAGCACATGATCAAAAGGCCAAGGTACATGTATTCCAAGATGACATTGACAATGTGGATGTTCTTGAGGCCAAAAGAAGGGTCCTCGAGCGCCAGACTCAAAATAGTGAATGAGATATAGTAATTGCCCTGCCAAAAGCCATGAGAGACGAGCGACAACGAATATATCCAATATACATACCAGGGCAAACCATGAAAAGATCAAGTTGAAGACTTGATAGACTAGCTCGACGTGGATCCAGAACTTGCGCATAAACGTATGGCTTGAGCGATAGATGTAGTGAAAGTGGACGGTACTGTGGACTCCAGCAAAAAAAGACCCATTGAGCCAGCGACGGCGCTGTGAGATCAGCTCAGGGACTTCGTCGGGCACATCAGTCACAGCGTATGCGGATTTGACGTAGTGCAGGATCCAGGACGCGCCACGTTTTGAAACTAACTCCCAGCATAGGATCTAAGTGGGTATTAATAGGGCGGCCTTGAACAGATGTCAAATGACGCACTCGATCCTCGGCGAGGTACATGTTGGCAGTGAAGATATCAGCGCCAGCGCCATGCTGAATAATGAAGCAAAATCAGTCGTGGTAGAGGACAAGAATAACATCACCATACCATTTTCTCGCCGAGGAAGTATTTCTGAAGCGGGCCTTCCCCCACAGAGTCATTTTGAAGTGCGATATAACGGTAGGCGCTGAAGGCTCCTGGCAATACCGTGATGTAGCCAAATACAGATTCACTTGTTTTATGTTTTAGTGGGACATAAAGACGGCAGGTGAGTGGCACATACAGTGGCTTATCGAGGATGTTCGACATCTTGTATTCAAAGTTCTGCGCTGCCACTATTGTTCTCTGTTAGACTCGTGTTAGCGCATGTGGATGTACGAGAAAAGCCCACCCAAAGGGTTCAGTAGATTCAAGCCCCATTTGCCCTTGAGCGCCACGATTTCTCCACATGCGCCACCTACGTTCGAATTGATATCGAACGCCTTCCACAAGTGGTAGATAGAAGTTGGGCCAGGCTGCGTGCCAACATCGAGCAGCACACAGACGTTGGGTTGCAAGATTGGACCGAAAGCGTTGAAGAACCACCGGTGAGAGTTGATCTTCTTCTGGTTCTTCTCCTTCAGGCAGAATATTATCTGCACGGGGACAACGCCTCTCTCTGCGCCTTCGATCTTCATAGATGGTGTTACAGATACTGCAGAAGTGCTTAGCCGGGACTATGATTGGACAAGATGTGGCATACTTTGGGTTGTGTACTCATAGATGTGAGCAGCAACTGGTTTGCCATTAACGACGTTCTGATCATTGGGTGAGCATTTACCCAGCAATGCATCAGGATTTGCGTACCTTGGCAATGCCATCTTGATATGCGCCCATAGTCGCAATCACACTCAACGTTCTCGCATTGATCTTCGATCGTCCATCACTGACAATGCATACCACAACCTTCTTCCAGCCCTCCTTTCCCCACGTCTTACTCCGGTCGCGCTTACATAAATGCGCAACATTCTTGAGAACACCATGCATCGTGCGGCAGAACAGCTCCTCGTCTTCGTTGTACATCGTGAGCACGATAAAGAGCTCTGTGCGCCGGGGTGGGTCGTAGTGGACTTGGCGCAACGTGAAGCCATCATCCTTGAAATCATTTGGGTCCGATGTCGCAGCAGAGTAACGCATGTGTGTAAACTCCCGCTCGTTGCGCTGGGCACACATGTTCAAAAGCTTGCTGGGGACGGCGGAGTCGAGAACAAAGTTGCCATGGAATAGCCTGGTTATATTTAAGTGCAGCTCGGATATACAGAGGACAAAAACTCACTCGACTTTCTTAATAGTCTTGTACCGTCGAGGCACACGCTGGGGGATGCGGCCATATCGAATGTTGGTATCTGATCTATCTTCTGCTTCATCATATGCCCCAGGCACGTGCGGCATCGAATAAGCTGACGTTCTTGATCCATCGCGCCTCAGGAGGGGTATATCTCCTAAATCGTCAGGCTCAGCCCCACTGTCATGCAGATCATAAGACGGCCGAGGTACAGTCTGAGGTGGGGGCTGAGATATAGGATTGGGATGCCCGCTGAAGTCGGGGTTGTAGTGTGGGTTCATGTAGTCCGCGCCCGGAGACTGCCCTTGAGGCATACCATAGGGATCATGCAATCCTGCTGCCTGCGAGCTTGATGGCGTTGCGAATGGGTCAGGTAGCTGGCCACCGTACGGTCCAGCTTGAGGTTGGCCAGCGTAAGGCGGATCATAGAGGGTTGGATTGGCTGGGTAGGGATTGTATCCATCGTTGTAGTTTCTGCGCTGTGCTTCATCTGCCTGCAATTTCGTCATTAGCTAGGATAAAGCAGATTGATGGGGCTGGACTCACCTCCGGGTATCGAGACATTCTTCAGGATTTCGGTTGAAGCTTGGGTACACGATAACAAGGAATTCGTTAAGCCCGCGCAGCGCAGTATTGACCTTTGTACCACAGCAGCGGACTCCTGAGAAGCGTTGGTGCGAGGCTGTTCCTTGGCAGTGAGCCCGTTTCCATTGATGCCAGGCACCCAGTTCCCTTTTTTGGTTTTACCCTATCTGTGAACCTCTTTGCCTCTCATCCTGGAACCGCCATGTACCTGAAAACGAAATTCTACAGCATTGTTTACTCTTCGGATCATGTCCTCCCTCACTCTATGCAAAATGACTCTGCGTATTGGCTCCTCAACTCACTGCCGTTGCCTCTGCCACAAATCCCCCGAAACACCGCTGTCGTATCCGCAGTGATCCTCTCATCTTTTACACGCAAGGCTATCCACGCGGATACTGCGCTCTGAAATGTCAATATTACCTTTAAATGCTATGATTTTAGCCTATTCAAAGTCATCAAACCCAAATGCTAGCGCAGAGGGGGTACGCCTCGAGTCATGGAATTCAAGTATGGGTTTGGGATGTTTCGAAATTTCCCCAGATGTGCTAATATTTGAACATGGACATGGTTGCAGCCCTGCTTTCGATTACGGATTTCTTGGCGCGTGGTATCATCTCTTTTTCGTACGCCCGAAGACAGTCATTGATGTCGATTGGTAGACTTTTCTCAACTGCCGCGGCCAATTTCTCACCGAGCTCAATCGCGTCTTGCATGGCATTGTTAGCCCCCTCGCCTCTGACTAGAGAAAATTAGAGGTGACCAGGCAGCAAGCTCAAATTACTCACAAGGTGTCATAGGATGCGAAGCGTCGCCTATCAGCGTGATAGGCCCTGGAGGGTAGACCTCTGGAACACAGTCATGCATGACGAATGGTTTTGACATATCCTCAGGCTTAGTTTGGCCAATAATTGCCTTGAGATCGGGGTGAAAATCGGCCGACTGTGTGTTGACAAATTCCAGCAATCTCTCTGGCGACGCATTATTAATCCAGAAGCTAGGCTCGCGGGCAGCCTCATCAGGAAAGAAGAAGAGCCAGTAGAAATCGCCCTGGAAGCCATCGTCTGAATAAGACCTGAGGCCAACGAAGAACCTGAGTTTCTTAGCTATAACCACGTAGAAAGAACGGCCTAGGACAGCTTGACGTTCCGTCTGTTCGCGGTTTAGCGTCACGTTGCCAGCAATGACTCCTACAGGGACGACATTAAGCGGCGGAGGGTTCGACTTATACAAAATATGGCGAACTATGCAAACAGAATATATGAGCGACTTTAATGTTGCCAATGCGACAAAGATCGCACCTGTGCTTCTTAGACCATCGGCGCCGACGAGAATATCACCTGTGGCAACGCTACCATCTTCGAAGGAAGCCGAAACACGGCCATCGCTGCCGATATCATAGCCTGTGAATCGTTTCCCCCACTTGATTTCGATCGAGGTTGCCAGATAATCGCGAAGCTTGGCGCGATTGGCGCGAATAAACTCCTGCCAATTGCTAGCCACACCAAAGCTAAGGGCTTTCTTAGAGTACGCATCATACATCCCTATAGACGTCGTCCTTCTCAGCGCTGAGCTATCAGTGAATATACATATTTGACCAACCTGTACCATCAGGTTCAGGCTGTCCTACCGAAACACTGACTGTTCTAAGATCAGGAGTGCCCTTGGGCGCTATTTTGCGGAGAAATGGGATAATCCTACGAGTAAGCATCATAAGCGAGTTGCGCACCATGATCATTGTGACTGTAGCTCACCAATGTAGGGATAAAGCCCATCCTTGATTGCGCGAGTATTTTCCTTCATCCCGCTCGTAGATCTCAAATTCAAGTCCATGCGAGCGTAAGCTTTGAGCTAATGCAAGACCACTACAACAAGAGCTAATCAGGATGACCATCAACTTGAAGGCGCTCGGATCGAGCATACCCTAAACCAGCGCCGATAATGATGATCTTTGGGCGTGACATTTTGCGGGTTAGAGGTGATCAAGGTCAAGACAGTAGTGTCGTGCCGTGCAATTGGCTACCACTGACAGTGGTGGCGTCTAGTATTCGGCACACGTGACGATGAACATCCGAGATGCGACTTGGACTAACGAGAGCGTTGGCGAGGAACTGGTGCGGCGTTGCGTTCTGCATATATTTATCGGATCCTTCAACCGGCCTTCAGGAGCTTGTCCCAACTAATATCCCGTATAAATATTACATGAGGATAGTATCACCACTGGTGGCAAACCATGCCGATCGAGCATACCAGTTATCAATTTCAGCTAAGCAAGAATGATTCGCTAGCCCGATGCGGCGAAGTGTGGGGCATGCTGCAAAAAGCGCGCTTGCTGTGCGAGTTCTACCATCTTCGTGCATCAGTGCACGAGTGAGGGAAAGATAACCCAAGCCATCGCAATGTGCCGCGAGTTCCAAAGTTTCAAGTCTAGTGAGCTGGGCCAGAGCTTGTGCTAGATCACGAACTTCTGTCTGCGAGGCCTGCCAAAGCTATTGGTGAGTAAGCCTGGCAATCAGAAGCAGCCGAACAGCTCACCGTCTCTCCCCTATGCCTGACCGCGAAACGAATGAGGTGGGGTATGGTCTTGGCCACTTGTACTACCAAGTGCTCCAATAACAATGACCTATCTGACATCTCTCGGAACAAAGCCAGACTTTTCAAAGTTCTGCTAAATCGCACCAGCCGTTGGATAGTCCGTAGTTCTTGCTCCTTGCCGTTAAGAAAGCTCAGAACTTTCAAGTGGCTCACTGTTGGTAAATATGGTATACTTTCTAGCTCGTGCGTGGTGCACGTCAAAGATTGCAGGCTGGGCAGGATGTTTGGCGAAAGCTGAAAGTTGGCGAAGGGGGCTTTCTCGCGAGCACACTGCATCCATTCTATTATAGATGGCTGTGTTTCGATGAAAGGCACGATGGACTCGAGGCTAAAAGCGCTGTTCCGGAGAGCTTTTAGCCGGAACGTGAAGGGACCAGAGAGGATTTCTATCGCGTTTGACTCTTTGGGTGAGTGTATAAAAAGTTCCTGAAGGTTCGAGAGGGCTCTCAGACCTCCTTGATACGACTCGAGATGATTAAGCGAAGAATCCATGATCATGAAGGTGAGAGTCTGCACATGTCCTGCCAAATGTGGTTTACGCGATATATGATCGAACCACTGATATTCACTTCCGCTCTGGATGTGAACGTTCCTGTAAAGCGCTCGAACAGCTTCCACCTGGAAGCAACGAGAGACAAGACAGAGCGCAAGTAAACCCCTAGACGGTACGAGAGCAAATATGCATGTCCAAAGTTCGATAGGCAAGCTTGTCGCCATGCTGTTCAAATCTGTTGTCAGTGTGCAATGAACGCTTAAATTTGATATTAAACATCACCACTATGTATGCGCGCAGGTAAAATGAGGAATTTTGAGATGGTTATCAGATGACAAGCTTTTAAAAATGCGATCAAGTCATCAACTGCAACGAGGCAAATTCACGTGATCACCAAGATTCACATTCATCAGCAGTACAAGATGTCAAACAGAGGGGTCAGCGCCCCCATTTTCAAGGAAAGCCTCTGATATCTTCCAAAGATTTTCGGCCAATACATCGTCCTTCGCTAAAGCAGAAGGACTCTGTACTTTCCCGTACGGTACCATGTATGCTCCCTTGTACACCTGTGCATTTCGCTTCACCTCGATGGCTGAAGCGGCAAACAAAGCCGTGGTAGCGCCTTGCAAGGCGGTCTTACCGAAAGGGCGAAGTAACGTAGCAATGAATGACGGGAAAAGGTTCAAAGCGTTCTCTGAAAGCTTCATTAGCGACGAATGAATTTAGCAACTAGGCACGAAAAATGTTTACCGGTTGCTACTAGGCCAGGGTGCAGGCTGAGGGAGATGATATCAACACCTTCATTATCAAGTCTCCTTTGCAGCTCCCGGGCGAAATAAATGTTCATTAATTTTGTAAGGGCATAGCGAGCCGATTGGGCTCCGATTGAGTTCAATGAAGATGGCTTGGATGCGAGGGTTGGGCTGAGGTCTTGAAATGAATCAAATTTGACTGTAGCTGGGGCAAATTGATGCGCATCGGAGGCAACCTGAATCAAAATTTCAGATTTGAATTCAAAGGTGCAGGATACAACTAGCTGACCCACCGTGACGATGCGAACATCGGAGTCGGCCTGAGATGCCGCAAGCTTCGTTGCAGGGAGTAACATATTGACCAAAGCGAAATGAGCCAAATGACTAATCATAGGTCAGGGTATGTGGCATGCAGTGCATAGAGAAAAGCTTGCTTGATTGCCACGCTTAATTCGACACCATCGCTATTAAGCTCATAATCGGCGTTCAGCCTTCCCGCGTTATTCACTGTTACGGTAAACGCATAAACGCGGGGGCTTTGTGTATAATGCGGCATAGAATCTCACCCAGAATGTCAAGTCTCGTTTCCTGGGTATTAAATTTGGCTGCTCCCTCCTTCACATCATCCAAAGTGGTCAAATCTAAGGGAAGCCAGACTAAGCGATCCTTGTCGATTTCCGGATGGTCTTTGTGAAGCTGGTTCATTGCTGCTTGAGCTTTGCTTTGAGAGCGAGCAGCCAAATAGACCTTTGCCCCATGAGTGAGTAGTTGCTCTGCAATTACATAGCCCATGCCAGTGCTTCAAAAAGTAGAAGTAAGCAAAGAAACATGAACGTTGAGAAAATACGAACTTCGCTCCCGTGACAAGAGCAACTCTGCCTCTCATATCACCCATTGACTGCACATTCCATGATTTAGACATAAAAGATCCCATGAATATTTATATGAATCAGCGAGTTGAGGGTCGTGATAGTGATTTGGAATAGTAATTTTCAGTTCGATGGGTCATATTTAAGCCTCAGATATGAAGAGAGAGGCTGACTTAACCCACATGACAACAGCTCCCTTTGTTCAAGAGTTATCATAGGATTGGCCTACAGAGGCCTACAGTAAAGAGACGCATACCTCTTCGTGGGCCGCGTCAGTGCCTTGCAGCTTCGGGCTGACAGGTTGCACCTCGGGCTTGATGTAAGCAACCAAAACCGGGTCCCGTTGACCGACTCGATAGCAGAATGAGTCAGAATTGAAGTACATATTCTGATTGAGAGAACTACAGATCCTTGGCAGGATCGAAAAGGAAAAGGAAGGATGAGACAGTCACAGTGGTAGTAAGTTTAAACTAAGAGCAGGTCTGACACGTGCAATTCCCACGGCTTTGAAATCACATTCAAATTCAAATTGGTTTCGTTCGAAAATTTGCACTTGCGACTGACAAGACTCGCGGGTTATTATGGACTGGCAGCTGCCCTCGCAACCAACTCTCGCTGTGTTTTACATTTACAAGACTCTTTCAATGTGTTCAGCGCCATCGACTCGCCCTGGCTTTGAAAAGGCTCGCTGCAATGCCTCATCTGCAATTGTCTGGCACCATTCATAATGAATGCGCAACCGAGTCACGGCCTTTTTCACCTTGGTTGGAGACGGATTCGCTCTTTATTCGGTCAACCGATGTTTGTCTTCGAACCTGGTTAATTGAGACAGTAGCACCGGTACGGCTTTGCCTCGTTTGCGATTCAGCAGGCACTGCTCTAGATTCCAAACCTGATGCCGGATTTGTCTGGACGAACCGATGTTCTGTACCATCTCGACTCTAGGCTCCTGCCATGCTTCGCGGGTGGTCGCGAACCGAACCTACGAAATACTTCCTACTGCGTTACAGAGCAACATGAACTTGTGGGGCGATGAAAGATACCCGGGCCGGATTAGCCGCGCCTGCCAGCTTCGTTCAATCTCGCTATCCTCTGCACCCTTGCGTGAAATCAAGTCACCAGCCACTAAAAAGTCAATCCCCCCGTAATTCTACAGCATCACGCGTCACAGCCTGGCCCTACGATCGAGATGGTACAATCTCCTACATGGTAGATTTGCGAATCCAACAAGTCCTCTCAGCAACGAAGGATTACATAATTTAGGGGTGTAATGAGTCACCCGCTCCGAATTGTCCCTGATCAATATCCACCCACTGACTCGGTCATGAGTAGCCTGAATCTACGAGGTATGCATTGCTTAGCATGCCTCCTCCGCAGAAAACACTAACCGATATTCCCAGTTTTGCCAATCACTCCCGAGCAGACTACGGCGTTGCGGCATGCCGTCTTGTGGCCCGAAAGAGACATTCACTTTGTGTGCCTGCCTGAAGACCCTCAGGGATTCCATTTTGGCGCGTTCTTACCGGAGCTCGATCAGCCTGCGTGCATTGTATCTCTTTTCATTGAACCCGTGCCAGCTGTGGATGGTTCTTCGATTGATCTGCACAAAAAAGCAGTGCGCTTTCGCAAATTAGCTTGTGATCCGGCTTATCAAGGGCGTGCGTGTCGTCTACTTTCTCGTCGAAACTATCCTTCCACGCTAAACCCATATGACCTCATTTCAAGGCGGTATCGGCACCGTTCTGTTGGAGCACATTTTTACCGTGGTTCCTTCCCTTTTAGGGGCGGAAGTGGTATGGTGCGACGCCCGGGCCACGACTACCGACTGGTACGAAAAACGTGGAATGTCAACCTTCGGGGTCAAGTTCCTGAAAGACGGTCTGGAGTTCATTCGGATGCGGAAGTGTCTCTGACAGCTGAGGTGAGCGTCAGCATCGGGAAAGCTTGAAACACAGAAATAGAGGAATTCTTACTCGTTTGGACCGCTGTAGGTTTGGTAAGTCGCCCAGCAGTTTTGTCCAGAAAAGTCAACTGACTAGCCTGCCTTATGTACTCACCACTGTGTTGTAGCAGTTCAATCACTCGTTTAACGCGATCAATCTCGATGTAATGTCGGAAAAGCCTCATCGGGTTGCCAGTAGCTGTAAAGGGGATCATCAAGGGATTAGGCGTGTCGGATATTTCTTTTCGTAATGACTGGCTAACCTGGCACCGAGCTCATTGAACTACGGATATAGTGGCTGTCGCTGCCCACTAGTCCCTGGCACATCGTAAAAAGCTAACTCCCTACTTCAATCTGTCGGTTTGACATTTGGCAAGAGCAGTGCACTCGACCCTAGCGCCAGACCGCGGCGCTTTACGAGATCTTCGAATGCACCACCTACATAAGCCGAATATAATCGAAAAATGTGTCAGAAATCATAACGTTCATCAGCATGCAGGCCCGACTGCAAATTGAACTCAGGCACGTCCCGGTAGACGATTTCAGATCCGAGGTGCCTTTGGAATAAACTATACGC
Source organism: Athelia sp. TMB (assembly GCA_014898675.1). Classification (NCBI taxonomy): domain Eukaryota; kingdom Fungi; phylum Basidiomycota; class Agaricomycetes; order Atheliales; family Atheliaceae; genus Athelia; species Athelia sp. TMB. The sequence continues at coordinate 2,388 of JACXVL010000508.1, read as the reverse complement.
TTTTCGAAGATCGTTACCAATTGGCTTATATCAAGTTTCTCCTTTTGGTGAACAACGTGGCCCGGGTGGAGACACACGTAACAGAACCGGAGAAGTTGGTTGAGATGCGAACGCCAACATATCGCTGCTTGGAATCCTCATTTCATGACAATAGCAAACTCTGACGTGGGGCCTCTTTGATATATTTATGTCCTCTTTTCGAGAGCACCGATCCTGCCAGGAATATCGCGACATGGTCATTGGCGTGATCTGAGACCTGAAATTCAGCATGGACGCGAACTGGAACGAGGATTTCCCCAAGCGTATGGCTGAAGCTCCATACATGCATCGATAACAATCAGGGCTGTGTGATGAAAAATATCGCGACTATGACTGAAAGAGCCGAGATCGGAGACCGACACAGTGGTCGTTCAGCAAAACACGCGAAGTTTGCTTTAGGTTTCTCGTTCCCTGTTTTATCTTTCGTTATCAAGATAATTCACGTTCGGTGCGACGGCCGTGCAATGATCTGAGATTATCAGCTGACATTTCTCGCATTATTGTATGACGTGATCAAAGAGGGTTCAATTTAACCCCACAATAATTCAGGTATAAATTGACGAGAAAAAGCTTCAGACATTCACTGCCAACAATTCCCCCTTGTACTTCAACTCTCCCTCTCATCCCCAACTTAACCTCCAGCCCGCCTACCGTCTGTGCCATATGTGGTGCGGCGTGCCACTCCAGTCCTGTGTTTTCTATGCATCCCGAGCCCATCATGCGCCAATTTCCTTTGAAATTGACTCGAGAAGCTCTGGTTCATAGCTAAAACAACAGTTCTGGAGTGCTTCGCCAGCCTAATATTGCACATCGACGATCCAGGGCACACTGCCAGGCTACATATTTTATTTTCGTGTACCCTACACCTATACTTAGCAATGCATCTATTAATTTATTTCTGCTCTTGAATATTGCTCGCTCCCCGTTTCTAGTACTGGTTGTATCATATTCCAGGGTCCCGAGACTGCGATACAGTGTACGGTCGTAACATTGGTCCAACGACATTAATTCCATTAATTCAAACCAATACACGCTCTGGCGCCGTAGGTGTGAATCCCTTGTGGAGAATTCGAACATGTGTGAACGGCGCCAAAGGGCGTCAAATTGAAACCGACCCAACTAAAGTTTATCTTGCAATAAGTCCCCTTCTGATCAGGGACCGCAGCAACAGATACAGCGCCTGTCGCTACTGGCTCCTAGGCTCTGTACTGCAAGCATTGCAGCGTGAATATCCTCTCCAGGTTCACTAATCTTGTTTGAGCATCATGCTGAGGGATGAATGTTACGTAGCGGTTGTCGACTCCCATGTAAAGCAGAATGCATACTTGTGACCGCGCATTTAGAACTCTCCTTCCTGACTTAATGTGCAGCCCCCTCGTAATCCTAGCTGCTGTCCGCTCCGGTACCCAAAATCGCAGGAGAAATTACGTGCGGTGCTTCTTGTGTGGTGGAAAACTCGTCTTGGCCTCGCCCTGACCACGCTAGAATCATGAGGTCAGAATGAGCGCTGCTGGAGGATTGGAAAACCCTAACATTCCCAACTTTATCGGTTGATACATCTTGGACCCTGCAAAAGGGTTGTGCCGAACAACGACGTGAAGCCCTATATCTTGCGCTGCGAATCCCATACAACCTATAAACTCGGCCAGCGGAGACGGGCGGAACAACAGCAGCGCCGAGAGTGGGGCCATATCAAGGATCGGAAGACTTGGGAATCGCTGCCGGAAGGTGATCATTGGCTGAGATAGCCGCTGGAGAATGCAGGTAATATTCGTTTCAGGGATTTATGATGAAATTAAATCGAGCTTCCTCAGTTCTTCAATCGGGTTAGTCCCACGCATTGTCCCAGTTATGTTGATGAGCTAGCAGTCCTTCGTTCTTAGCATTCTTAGCACTTGCCGTTTCAGTTACACATTTGTTGTGAGCCGATTGCGGCCTTGCATCTGCCCCAAACCATTATAGCGACACAGCACACGGCCGATGGAAACTATAAGCTGTTGCAATCGGTGCTATTTCTCTATCATCAGCCACACTAGTAACACGTATCTGAGCACGAACCTCCACGAGTGATTATTGATGGTGCTATCTCACTGTGAAGAGAATCCGAAAGCCATCAGATCACATCAGTTTCCGGCTAATTTCAAGTATTTGAGCCATGCGAGGACATGCAACGGTTGGCCTCCCTAGGTGGTCTTGTAATTCGGTGAGTAATTTGACTCGAAGCTGTGGACATGTACCCGGAGATGCATCGCTCAATGATGGGAGGAAAAGATGAGGTATTGGTCGCTGTGTTTACAAGATTGCATGCCACCCGAAAACCTGACTGCCTGGTCGCATACACGCACGATA
>JACXVL010000507.1:0-42172 GCA_014898675.1 Athelia sp. TMB | reverse complement strand
CGATGGGAAGAAGATCTTGTTGACCGCAGGCCGCGTGGACGATCATGAAGTTAGTGTCCGTGCTTTCCCTGTCGAGACTACAGACTGATTCACGGGCGCGAAGCCCCGGTATTCGCTGTCCGGTCAAAGCTGCGTTATGTTCTCTCCTGTCAACTACAGCTTCCAGTCGCAAGCGCACACGTCCGGAAATTTCCCCGAAAATTTAGCTTGGTATTTCTCGGATGCTCTCTCTGCAGACACCCCCACCAACGGGCGTGCCGCGCGCTATCAAGCACCTTCCATTCGACTGGTAGCATGGATCCCGCATGGTGATGACGATCTCATCCCTGAACTATGGACATACACGCTCTCTCCCGAAGAAAACTGCCAGTGCCTGAATCTCCGAGAGCGGATGTATGGTTTGAGACTCGATTTCCAAATGTTTGCTTTGCTTGGTGGGCGACATCTATTCTTTGCTCGGGATTCCGAAGATTGTACCACCTACACTACATGCGTAGAAGTGGTTTTCGATTGATTCAGTACTGTTGTCTTGCTTTCGAATTGCTATCGTGTTTCCTTATCGGCTTGCGATTGAAGTCAGTTTGATTTTGCGGGCATCTCGTCTTGCTTTCTGCTACGAGTTGACTGATGAGGTGCTTGTTACTCGCTACGATGTAAGTCCTGGTATTCATGAATGTAATCCCGCACCTCTTATCGCAATGTTTGCTTTCTCATTACTATACAAGTGTAATTTTGGAGGCTTCGGGAAGTCCAAGAACATGCCAGTGATCAGGCCGAGTGATGGCTCTCAGTGGCTCTGAATCCCATGATCAATTGCAGTATACCAGACTAACCTCGCTGAGTTGAGCAGTTTAACAACATTGTTTCTAACGCGAACTTGAACTGGATTCAAAGCTATTCTCACGTCGGCTGGCAGCTGGCAGATCGAGGGAAAACTACATAAGTAAACATGTTCATATCATACATTTGAGCGGAGTTCGAGTTTGAGTGTCAAACCCTAACCCTACTCCCCTGCTCACACCATGCCCCGTGCTCCGTCCACCACTGCCTCCAACCGACGGCAAAAGGTTCTATCAACCTCAGTGCCAAAGAAACGGGGTCGGCCTCGCAAAGAGCTCAGCGTTGCTACATTGTCGGCCCCGCCTGCACTGGGAGATAACTTGCCAGCTCCAGATGGCACACCGCGAATCGTTAAAACTGAGATGATCGGCGACCGTCCTTCTTGGAATGATTGGGTTTCAAGACTGGTAGCTCGCGACAGGCAAGGGGGCCATGAACTCTATCTAATTGGGGGATGTGCACCAGGTGATGATCTGCCGACATCTGACATCTACCGAATGGACTTGGGGAGTATGCGGTGGTCGAATGTAACGGTAAGCTTTCGCGCCAGGTTACTTTATGCTCCTGCTCCATTTCTAAACTCCAATCAAGGGTCAAACGAAGTTTCCTGGCTCATCTGGTCTCTGGGGAAACAACCTAGTCTCCAAACCCATACCTGCCTTGCAAAGTCCTGCTGTTGCAACTTACTATTCTGCTGGGCGTCGCTTCCTCCTCTCTTTCGGAGGAAGGCCGGGCAATAACGGGCCGCCCTCTGAAGACCTCGTTGCAATGGATCTGGATAGCTTTGTGTGGAGCATCGTCCCAGTTGCGGGGGGCGCTGTACGCGGACGCATGTCTGCAACTATGGTTGTGATTGGCCAGAAACTCTTCGTCTTCGGAGGTCTTGGGTGGAACAATGCCGCGGGGGACTACGATGTGTTAGACACATTCTCTGTTGCGGAATGTACGGGAGATGTCAATTATGGTCACTGGAGGTGGCTCGTCCGGGATCAGGAGTACCCAGATGGAGTACCAAGTTTAGGCTATTGTAATATACAAGGCATACCCGTTTACGACGGGAAGAAGATTCTCTTGACTGCCGGCCGCTTAGAGGACGATGAGGTTCGATTTTCCTTCCTCCTCTATTGTCACACGCGAGCTGAGGTTGAACAAATTATAGCCTTTTGCTCTATCTGGGCACAATTCTATCCTGTTTTCGCCCACCAACTATACTTTCCAACCACAAGTACACACGCCGGGCAGCTTTCCTGAAGAAGTTAGCTGGTATTTCTTGGATTCACTTAATGCAGAAAGAAATCCCGGCAACCATACCATACGATATCAGACCCCTACTGCTCGGTTGGTGGCCTGGATTCCTTACGGCGATGACGATCTCGTTCCTGAGCTCTGGACGCACACTCTTTCGCCCGAAGAGAACTGCCACTCCCTGAATCTACGAGCGCAGATGTATGATATGAAGCTCGATTTCCAGATGTTCGCTCTCCTCGGCGGTCGTCATTTCTTTTTCGCTCGAGACTCCGAGTATAGTAATACGTACACGACCTGCGTGGAGCTTGTTTTTAATTGAATTCTCCAACCGCTTTCTTTTTGGCTTTCGAAATGGAGAGTATTCGATGTAGAAATATTTCTAAAGATCTTGAAATCAATCAGGATCTCGCTTTTCAAATGAAATAGTTTGAAGTGAAATTTGGCCTCGCGACGTGACAGTTTCTCGCCCGCGTGCCAATTCTGAGCTGGCGGAGTTCATCAAAAGTGCGAAAACCTTCAAAAATTTCTATGGCCAGCCTACATTCGGCTCGCCAGTAACCCATGCACCTGCGCTCGACAAGATTTATGCCATGTAAAGCTTGATTTTGAATTGTGTCATTTCATCGTCACAGAAGTGGAGAGTATTCGCCATGGATAATTATCTATAGATCTAGAATCAAAAAAAAAATCCGTGTTTCAAATGAAAAGATTGTTAGTAAATTGTTAGTCAAATTTGCCTGGCAACGTGACAGTTCGAACTCGCGTTCGGCATTTTTACTACATAACATGTCGAACACTCGAAAAATCCTCAGTATCCTGCCTGTGTTCAGTCAACCCACACCTACTGCACGCTTACAGCCATATTTGAATTCAACCCATGCTTTAGCAGATCCGGTGCCCATGGCTCTCGCAGCCAATAGTCTTGCTGGAATTTATGATGCCTGCCAAACACCATAGGCTGGGGGATGATATGACTGATTGTAAGACATCTTGAGGTCTGGCTATGTGAAGAGGTTGTTATTTTATATAAAACTATTGTCTCCAAATTGCGTCACACCTGTCGTCACATCATTGCTAAGTAAAACTTTAGTAAATTTTGGATATCCACTTAGTGCAAAACAAATGGCGTAAGTTTAAAATGCGAAAATTATCCATGGCGAATACTCTCCAGTAGCCAAGAAATTTGAAAATATCCACTTAGTGCAGAAAATGTGGCGCAAGTTCAAAATGTCAAACTTTCCTACATCGAATACTCTCCAATACGTTCTGTTGTTTTGTTGTTATAGCGGGCCACTCTCTTGGCTTTTTGCACCTATGCATATCACATAATTGTACCAAAATTGTACAGTGGAGAGTATTCGATGTAGAAATATTTCTAAAGATCTTGAAATCAATCAGGATCTCGCCTTTCAAATGAAATAATTTGAAGTGAAATCTGCCCTCGCGACGTGACAGTTTCTTGCGCGTGTGCCAATTTTGAGCTGGCGGAGTTCATCAATAGTGCGAAAATCTTCGAAAATTTCTATGACCTGCCTGCATTCGGCTAGCTAATAGCACACACACCTGCGCTCGACAAGATTAATACCATGTAAAGCTTGATTTCAAATTGTGTCACATCGTCGTCACGGAAGTAACCAAGAAATTTGAAAATCTCCACTTAGTGCAGAAAATGTGGCGGAAGTTCAAAATGTCAAACTTTCCTACATCAGAGCGTATCTGGTAGATGCAAAATGACCATTTTTTTGCATTAAAGCTCACTTCAATTTATGCTATATGTACTCGGTGGGGCCAGTTGCTTGTAATTTTTAACTGTAATTAGTAAAATAATGAATACGGCGACGATGCCAAATGGTTTTGCGTGATAATCCGGGCACTTCTACTTCCTGCACGCACATTGTCGTTGCGCTCATCTCCCCCGTGGCGCTCGGAGATAGATGGGTGGCTGGGTATGCTGGTAGGTTTCGCAAGGCTGTTGCGGCGGAATTGTGACCACTGGTAGCAGCACGAACAGTAAGGGCTTCAAGTTTACCATGGCAAGGGGTGATAGGTTGTAGTGACATGTGAAGCGATAAGAATTTATGGAAAGTGCTATGATGTAAAATGTGCTGCAAGATCATTCCAAAATTCCCCTTATAGCTTACAATTTTGCATCAAGTGGGGCCTTAGATATATTGGCGAAATGCCGTTTTGCATCTACCAGATACGCTCTATCGAATACTCTCCAGTATAAAAACTAAGCTTTTGCAAGAAGCTGGGCGTATATATTTGGTCGGAAGATGTTCAAATTCCGTCGCTATATAGGTGCAGGAAAACCGAAGACATTTAAATTTCAAAGAGGTTGGCTGGAACTATAAATAAAATTGGTAGACGCACTGGTGGTGGTGGATGGTTTTATTCTGGTGATGTCCTGTTACAGAACGCCCATATCTGGCACTAAGTACACGTGTAGTATACTATCTGCCAGAAACCAATTCTCCTTTACTACTTAACCGTTCCCCCATCGTGAACAGAGTGCGTGGCGTCAGTGATCATGTAAGTTGGTTGCCGTTTGCGCCATGGCAGTGCGCATGGCAAGACTGCAACTGTGACCGGCGCGCGCTTGTAAATCTGGACTGCCACAAGGTTAGGTCTCTCTCACCTTAGGTCGCCCAAGGCTGCAGACCACTTCAAACATGTACACGCTTGATTCGGATGCTTCTTTTGATATGCTGGAGGAAGAACACGAATCAAAGGCAGCAGAAAGTTCTGCGCAGTTGAGCCCTCAGGCAAGCACTAAATTGTTGAAATGATATATCGACAGGAATGGTTAACGAAATTCACAAACAGGGCCCAGCTGTTAATTCAGTGCACCCTTCAGATGATCCAAAATATAACGTAGGATCATCGCGACACTATGCCCATGACTGGTCGCGCGGTGCAACCGGAGGTGAGCTGCGTATCAGTGGAAGGCACTTCGTCGATGGGTATGGGCGCGTGTGTAATCTTCGAGGTGTGAACTTGTCAGGGGCATGCAAGACGTACGTTCCTACGCGCATAGCAAGCGCAACGCTTCGCTTACGCTGTTTCAATTTGAAGCCCAGCCAATGACGACAACGCGACTTTCCCGGCAAATCACGAGTCGGTCACCTTTGTTGGACGGCCGTTCCCCTTGGAAGAGGCTCCTGAACATTTGGCGAGGCTACGGCGATGGGGCTTCACATTCAGTGCGTGCTTTTTCAATATCTTCTTGCAGCGTTATGCCGACGGATCGTGCAGTTCGGTTCATGGTGACCTGGGAGGCGGTAGAGCACAAGGGAGAGTGAGTGCTGAAATGTTATTGGACGCTTCCATGCACAATTTTGACATGGCCACAGGGGCCAATATGATACTGCATATCTCGACTACGTTTACGAGCTGCTTTCCTTGCTTCCACAGTATGGCATGACCTGCTTCGTGAACCTGCATCAAGATGTCTGGTCTCGCTATTCCGGCGGTTCTGGTGCCCCGGCATGGACCATGGAAGCTGTCGGCTTTGACCTCCACGCCCTTCATGAATCTGGGGCAGCCTGGCTTCTAGGAGTGAAGGGTGGAGGGCACGTCCCAGAAGAGAGGGGGCTGTGGCCATGTGGGTATCAGAAACTTGCTGCTGCTACCATGACGTAAGTGTTTGCATCTATTCTCTCGATTGGTGAGGGGAATTTGACACATGAGTGCGCAGGACGTGCTTCTGGGCAGGTGATACATACGCCCCAAAGTTAAAAGTGAGGGCGAGAGACGGGAGGACGCTGCCAATTCAGCAATATCTACAAGGCGCATTTTTAGATATGTTTGATGTTGTTGCCGCCAAGCTAGGCAGCTTAGATGGAGTTTTAGGATTTGAGGTTTGTCCGCAATCCTATTTTCTCGTGTTTGACACTCAGTTTGATCCCCAAGATAATGAATGAGCCACATAGAGGATATATTGATGTCCCTTCTCTCCACGGTTGGGATTATAATACTGATCTACATCTCGCTTACGTCCGTGCGTATCCAACCCTTCCTGCGCATACCATGTTATATTTACATTCTCGTTGTCCAAAGCCTCGCCATTTCAATCATTTATGTTGGGAGCAGGCCATCCCACCGAAATTCCTTTCTGGACGCGCTCATTCCCATTCCCAACACGCCAAACATCCCATGGCATTCAAAACAAGGAAGGCCGCAAGGTATGGCGCGCTGACGGGCCCACGGAGGGCAAGTGTATTTGGGAGATGCACGGTGTCTGGGCGTGGGATAAGCAGAAGAATGAAGGGGTTGTACTTAGAGAATCATATTTCTCCAAGGATCCAATTTCGGGACGCAAGGTAGCTATTTCGGCCGGTTCTCTATCTATGCTTCCCTGCTGACATCGCACAGATCGACTGGTACACCGACTTCTACTACCCTTTTTTGAAGAGATGGACAGAGCGTATCCGCAAAGTGTCGCCTTCTGACAAGCTGGTCTTCGTAGAGCCCATCCCCAATGAGGTTTGTAGCCTTCATGACATCTCGTTCCGCCTTGCTCATTACTTGATAGTTCTGTCCTCCGTCTTGGACGAAAAACAAACTCAGCAACATGGTGTTTGCACCTCATTGGTACGATCTGGATGGCCTGTTTAGAAAAGCATTCGGCGACTTCACAGTTAACGTTCAAGGCCTATCACGGGTATGAAAGTGTTGCGCGCAAGCTCCAGGACCCATCTAACGATAGTTTCAGGGCATGTTCGTGCTGAAAGCGCTCTACTGGGGGCAGCAAGGCGCAAGAGAGAACTTCTCTCTTCAGATTCGAAATATTGTTGAGGCTTCATATCGTTCACTGGGCGAAGTGCCCGTAGTCATAGGTGAATGTGGGATACCGATGGACATGAAGTTAGTGCCACTACTGCAGGATTATCTTCTTTCGTTGATCATTCATATAGCAAGGGCGAGGCATTTTCCAGCGACAAGTGGCACTGGCAAAATAGAATGATGGATGCGATGATGACAGGCTTGGAGCGGTCATTAGTCAGTTTCAAGTGAGTTTTCGTTGGTACTATATTTGATTTTTATCTTATGTCACGACAGCCTTTGGAATTATAATCCCGACAACACCGACGGGGAAGGCGATTTCTGGAATGGCGAAAATTTCTCTTGGTTTAGCCGTCGACGCGGCCTACCAGCATCTTTGCTCTACTTTGAGCAAACGGCCGTTTCATTGGACAATGGCGCGCGTATCTTGCCATCCATAGTCAGGCCCTACCCTGCCAAGACAGCTGGGATCCCAGTCAGCTTCCAATATGAGATGACGACAGGCCAATTCACCTACGAGTGGGCGAATCCGGCATCATCTGATGCTGTTATAGACGGAGCCCCGACCATCGCAGGAGCACCTCGCACTGGTCGTTCAGCGATAGCATCAAAGGAGACGGAAATCTTCCTCCCTTCGCTGCTAACGCGGGACAGAAAAGTCCTCGTTGAGGGGCTGGGGCCGAATGACAAATTTGCACATGATGAGTCTCGCCAGACCCTTTTTGTCCTCTCGCACGACACGCAGCCAGGACTTTCTCACAAGATTACGGTGTCACTGCAGCCACCCTTGAACCCCCTCTTTGAGGTTAACAGCTTCTGGGAAGACTGGGGGCCACAACTTTTCTCGGGCTTTATGCTTGTAGTGGGTATAATCGCTTTCTACATTCTCATGAAATTTGTAAATTAGATTCTTGATAATATCCATATTGATTAGAACATGTACAGAGGCTGGGGAAAACGCTTTCGTCTTCATGTTGGGCAGATCATACGAAGACGTCTACTTGTACAAGCCTGACGCGGCGACGCCACCGACGTCCCATTTTGATTATCTCCCACATTGCCCATGGTCAATTTTGAACATCCCGTACTTTACCTTCTGCTTCGCTCATATGCATGTGTATCTTTGCCTTGACGGGTGCCTGATCGCATGCTGACCTCATTTTTCTATTTTTGAGCGACCTGGACGTTCTGTGCAACAGATTTCTCGTCTTGTGGTTACGAAAACTGGTCAATTAGCGCCGGCTTAGGTGACCGTGTGCGCGTCGCGCGCTCATAATGTCATCGACCTCCAAAACATTTGATACCCGTCCCGCCCTTATCTGCCAGGCCATGTGGTCATCGGACTTCTGGGGGGAAATGTTTGATCATCGTGCAAACGAGAATTCCTCGGTCTCCTTCAGTCTGCTCCCACCATGTCACTGCAATTCGTGCTCTGGGCTTTCGCTTTGCTTGCTAGTGGTGTTCTGAGCGTTCTTGCGGATGATACTGGGGCGGCTGTCCATCAAGTATTTAAATCCGAGTGGCTAGAGAACACCAAGTTGCGATACGTGAAGGACTCGGGTAGGCTGGGGCAGTCCCATGCCGTGTTTCTTTGCTTACAATGCATCAGGTGTTTGTGAGACCACGAAAGGAGTTTCGCAACTATCGGGGTACATCGATATAGGAGAAAACCAATCAACTGTACGGCGATCTTTCCTAAGGTTTTCGTTTGCTTATTCGAGATTTTATTTCCAGTGGTTCTGGTTTTTTGAGTCAAGAAACGCGCCTGAAACTGCGCCGTTCACACTGTGGAGTACGTGCGATCACTTCGTTGGCAATTCTCTGGCATTTACTTTGTGTTAAATAGTCAATGGAGGTCCGGGATGCAGCTCTATGATCGGTCGTGAGTAACAGAAATTCTCGGAAGCTCTCTTAAGGAAACTGACGCGTCTGTTACAGTCTTTCAAGGTATTATTCAATCACCGTAGTGGAGATCCCATATTGAGTAGCAAATCTCGCACCTGTCAGAGAACGGCCCATGTCACGTTCACGAAGATGGAAAATCCACATACCTTAATCCATACAGGTACAGACAAATCCAGAACTGGCAGCTCATTCAGCTAACAATCAAACCGCAGCTGGAATGAAGCTAGCAATAGTGAGTGCATCCTTAAATAACCTCGCATGTACAAAACTCAGGTCTAGTTCTTTAGTGATATACATCGATCAGCCCATCGGCACTGGATTTTCCTATGGACACGATACTGTCAACAGCACCGAATCTGCACCAATTCCCTTTTGGAAAGCATTCCAGGTATGTCCACTCTTTCCCTCCGAATTACATCTGATATGAACTAATATCGGTGAAATAGATTTTGTTCGAGAGCAAGCTGTTTGCCAAATACCAAAGCCGAGAGTGTGTAAAACCATGACGCATGCATCAAAGACAACAGCTAACTTACTGCTATCAGATTTATATTTGCGACTGAGAGCTACGGAGGTGCGTTTCTTTCTCCGATGCTGTGTGCGCAGTGACTAACTCTTTCTCCAGGACACTTTGGTGGGCCTGGTCCTTGTGGATGCCTGTATGATATTTAATGATCTTTGCAGGACCGGCTACGGTGACCTACTTCGATGAACAAAATAAGAAGATCGATCAAGGTACTCTCAAAGGCGAGAAGATTACGGTCAGCGCGCTCATGATCAATAAGTAAGTTTTCCTGTCTCTCATCCCACCCTATCAAAGCTGAACGAGATTACAGCGGCTGGTATGACCCACTTCTGCAAAACAAAGCCTACGTCGACTTCGCCACAGATGCACCAGGCTATGGACCGCTGGTAAACAAGACTGTCCTCGCACAAATGAACAAGGCATTCTATGGCAAAGGCGGCTGCAAGGAGCAGGAAGAAGCATGCTACGCCGCCGGAACCGGGAATAAATCCAACTCAATCTGCCTCGATGCCGATAACTACTGTGTGAGTATAGCCTGTACTCATTCTCTGAATCTTTATTCATAAGCTCGAACAGATCAACACTATATTTGTGCCTGCGGTTGGCGACCGCGATGATGAAGATCTGAGGCAGAATTCTTCGGCATTGTTCCCGCCGGAGTACTACACAAAGTATCTCGCTTTGAAGTCTACCACTAAGAAGATCGGCGCAGTCAGCACCTACAGCGAATGCGCAGACCATCCCTACAATCTTTTCGAGAAGGTGCGCTCCGATTCGAGGTAACCGGGACTCTGTTGATATGTTATCGTGTAGACAGGAGATGATGCGAGAACTTGGCTCCCCCAGCTCTCTGCTTTGGTCAACTCAAAACTGAAGACCTTAATTTGGGTGAGCTTTTCTCAAATACACCTGCACTCAAAGCTGAAGTGTGCCTACCAGGCTGGAGATGCTGATATCAAGTACAGTCCAAACCTTTGCCAAAAGATGCAAGAACTAACTTTTGACCACAGTTGCAACTGGCTTGGTGGCCACGCATCAGTTCTGGCTATGAACTGGTATGGAAATAAAACACTTCACAACACCCCGTTCAAGAACATTACTGTTGGTGGCAAGACTGTCGCCGCTGTCCAGAATGTTGACAACTTCTCCTTCGCGTGAGTCGAACTACTATGTTTAGCGCTCATTGATGCCTGCTCACATGGTATTCCTTTAGCCGTGTTTACGGTGCTGGGCACGAAGTGGTCAGTATTGGTCTCATTGCTCGCGTTTCTTACCCTTGCTGACGCGATCATGCTGTCACAGCCCGCTTTCCAGCCCAAAGCGGCTCTCGAAATATTCAAGCAGGTGATCACAAAGCAGCAGCTTCACTCCGTCTAGAACGCAAGCCTGCAGGACGTCATCCGCCTTGAATATTCTTTTGGTCAGCTATGATGTCAGGCCCTGGGATGATATTTGCCTATATGTCAACAAGTATTTGGAATATAAGAGCGCACAATTTTCATCTCCGCACATCGTTCAAAGGTCCATGCTTCGGGGTCCATGTGCGATAAGCTCGAAATCTTTCACCAGACGTGGAGCCCGATCGAAAGGACTTCCGTGGTCAACAACGCGGCCGGTAGTACATCAAGTAAGTATTAAAGACAACAGTCCATGCACACTCCATCCTGCAAGAACCCCCACATAACTATCTGCGCCGGAAACCCGCATATCCCCAGTATCAACTATCACTGTCAGGTGATAAGCCCACATCTGCCTCGCGAAGTAGCACGTGCAAGTGATAGGCCTCGGACAGCTCGGATCGATCACTGCATGATCAGGTACTTATATAATGACAATTTCTTCCTCTTTCTTCAATTCGAAGCGACCATCTGAAGCTTGCATTTTCTCCTAGCATGCTGAGTTTGTTTGCAAAGCACAACGTGCGCACTTTCTCCAGAGTTTGCACTCTCAGTCGACCTATTGGCACCTCGCGCAGTTTGATCTCTATATCCGCCACAGAGTCCGCTCTGCAATACCAGGGAGTTTCGTTCCCCTACACATGGCTTCGCGATTCCTGCCAATGTCCGTCTTGTATCCACCCGTCGAACAAACAGAAGCTCCACAGGACATCTGACATTGACCTCGACGTCACTCCTTCTCCGGACGGAGTCAGAGTCACCGATAATGGGGTAGAAGTGAATTGGAAGACAGGCCACAAATCCTCCTATACCCCCCAGTTTCTCAATCGCCACTCTTCGAACGCAAAGCTCTCGCAGTCCCACAGAGATGCGTTTCCGATATCATGGGATCTTGCGTCTATCAAGAAAGCCGGCGACCTGTTCGTGCCGTATGACTCGCTGGAATCTTCGGCTGGCCTGCTGTCGGCTATCACACAACTAACGCAATATGGGATTGTGTTCATCACTGGTGCGCCTACCGCAGAGACATCCCACGAAAACTGCGAGTCGCGCAAACTCGCAGAACGATTAGGGGGCCAAATAAGGCCAACCATGTATGGAGAGGTGGGTAGATCCGTTTATCCTTGAACTGACGACGAACGGCCCATATGTCTCCGGTCCAGGTTTGGGATGTCGTCAATATCCGCAACTCGACAAACATCGCCTATACCGATCTCGATCTTGGGCTGCACATGGATCTACTGTAAGCGCCCCCGAATCCTTCATGTTCGCCGTCTCACCTGCCCTGCAGATATTTTGAACATCCCCCCAAATACCAAATCTTGCATTGCATCCGCAATCGCGTTATCGGCGGCGTATCGCTATTCGTAGATGCACTGCAGGCGGCCAGCATCCTGCGTGAGACGAGCCCAGCCGCCTTTGAAGTGCTCGCCACCACCCCGGTCTCGTTCCACTATGAGACCGACGGGCATCACTTGCACCGGTCGCACACCACCATCGAGATGGAAACGTCGTCCGGCGCGTCGTTACAGACGCAGTCCATCAAGTGCATCAACTACTCTCCGCCCTTCCAGGCCCCGCTGAACCTGACGACCACACCACCGTCGTTCTATCCAGCGCTCAAGGAGTTTGCAGCGCTTTTGGCCAGACCGGAGGCGACGTATGAATATCTGCTGAAGGAAGGTGATGCGGTAATATTCGACAATCGCAGGGTCCTGCATGCGCGGACTGCGTTCAGAGACAAGGAGGAGCAAAGCGATGGCGAAACCAACAGGTGGCTAAAGGGCTGCTATTTTGAGGCAGACACTTTCTTGGACAAGGGAAGGCTATTGAGGGCAGAGGTAGCGGGGAAGCAGGTAGAATGATTTAGACAGACGAAGATGTTCAATGAGAGAAGGCCGTACTGCAGACCCTCCAGAAACAAAGTAGTGGACAATTCTCGGCAATTGCACTTGCGATATGTATCACAAAAGATTCAGACTGGTGCGCAAACTAAGCAACCAATGTAACTCTAGGACTACGACTTCGTGCCCCAATCCCTTTGAAAATCGCTGGCCGAGCTTCGCAGAAATGCCTACAAACCAGGCAAAGGCAGGTATGTTTACCAACTTGGCACCCTGCCGATATGACCATCATCGCAGCAGGAAGGGGAGGTAGGAAGGCGTTGTACATTAGACAGCTAAGTAAAGCCAATTATAACTGTCATACAGTAAAAGTAAGGCCAAACCTGAACTCGCTCAGAACTCTGGCAACGGTGCGGTACGATAGTCAAACGACGCAGGATGGCGCCGAGTACAGTGGACTCTGGCTTCTGTCGATGTACCACCAGCCTCCGCCCCTGACATAACGTATGCTGGAAGAAGAGGCGGGAGGGCCTTTCTTTGCTGCTCGATGACTTTCTTCAATTCCGCGAATTTGAGAGTCAACATGTGCTGGATTGTGCTCAGCTCTGCCGCTATGTCGGCATTATCTGGCTGGAGAGCGTGCGACTCTTTGATGTCTGCTTAACGGTCAGTAAAATATAGCGCAGAGTGTTGACGATGTTTTGCTTGCCAGAAAGTGCCTCGCGCAGATATTTTCCCTCGTGGCTAAGCAGGCGCCGAGCAACTGCACGCCTATAGAGCGTTTTCGCCACCGTAGCAGGCTGCATTACCTCCTTGAAGGCGAGTGCGCGTGTGCAGAACATAACGGCGGTCAACCACCTTGCGCGCAAATTTAGCGAGGCATATAAACCCGAGAGAATGGAGATGGCTTACATGTGTTGCTTGAGAGACACAGCTGCGAGGTTGAGAAAGGTGGAGGGCAGTGGAGAAGTGGTCATCGAGCAAAAATACAGCGCATTCGCCCTCCCGACGCGTCCCTGTCTGAAGTACATGTTGCCCTACCATGAAGAAATTAGTTTTCAAGCGGCATAGACCAAGCCAGCTGGTTAACATACCCTTTCCTTCTGAGCCTCCGCAGACAGAATCGCATCAAATTCATTCTTGATGCCCATGTTTTCCAGCACCTCACGCCTCTCTTTGAGGACGCTTGCTTTGGGGCGACCGAGGAGACTGTCGCGGCTGTTCATGTCCGCATCCATGAGTTCGAATAACTTGCGCCATTCCGCCGATATGTCCGTAGGCACGTCAAAGAAGTAGAGCTGGTTGGAGGGCATGATTGAATTTATTTTACCTCGGGTGGCACCTTCGATCTTAATTGATGTTTAGGGCAGGTGCAAAAAATCCCCATAGCAGGCCATAGCCACTGAACTCACCAATCCAGCTACCATTAACTCGTTCTTGGATGGTCAGTGTTAATTTTGCAGGATCAGCAATCTCTGGTAGCCTATAACCAGTCTTCGGAATTTCCGTTTATAAATATTGGAATTCTTGTGCTATCTCACAAACTCCTGGATTGTACATGGTACAAGGTGGCCCTTTTAATGGGCAAGTATTGACAGGCCCTGCGGGTGTCGAGGTGACCCACTCATAGCTTGCTCTTCGAGTCCGCCTTCTTGATATACGCAATCCCTCCCCCCAAGCACGGCTACGAGCAAACACACAGTCAGCCATCACCCCCACAAGCGCCAACGCGACGCGACGCACCTTGCCCGTCGTCACGTTCTTCGTGATGAACGTCACCTCGATGGTCCCGTCGGGGCCCTTGCCGACCTCCCACACGTGCGTCTCGAGCGCGTTGCCCGGGAGGACGGGCGACGTGAAGCGCGTGCCGAAGAACTTGAGCGAGCGCGGGTCGTTCCCGCCGACGGCGCTGATGATCCCGCGCGCGGCGAAGCCGAAGGTCGAGAGCCCATGCAGGATCACGCCGGGGAAGCCGGACGCCTGGCCGACCTTGGGGTCTGTGGAATGGGGCGTCAGCGGGTTCAGCGAGCGCGGGCGGGGTGGGCGCACCGATGTGGAGGGGGTTGTAGTCGCCAGACAAGCGGTAGCTGTGAGGTGATGGCAAGCGTGAGCTCAGAGTCCTGCCGCGAGATTATGAAACGCACATGATGGCCTGCTCCGGCGTCGTCTGGTCCTTGATCACCCAGTCCGCCGCGCGGTCCTTGGGCACTGGCTTCGCTTGCGGCGGGCCTGAGATGACCTTGCTGAACTTCTCACCGGTGCCCTTGGCTCCGAGATAGAAGCTGGCACTCTGTGCTTGGTGTCAGCGATGCGCGCTCGGCCGCAAGAATTAGAGATAAGTGCGTACGTAGAGCTTCGCGTAGGCTGTGCCGTGCGGGTCGATGAGAACCGACTCGCGCTCCACGATGATTCCAGATTCTTGGCACGTTAGCTGAGGCGTTTAAGGGCACGTCTGGGGCGACTCACTGTTTTCGTGGATGCCAGAGAGCTTGCCGGTGAGCTTCCAGCCCTTGCCGCTGCCCGCCGGGATCTCTTTCAGAATCTCGATGGCCTGGCTGCCGTGTACCTGGGGCATACACACTTTCAGTATCCGGTATACACAAATATGGTGGCAAGGGACTGACCACTCGTGCAGGGTTGAGCTTCGGCAGCCCGGGAACGTTGGAGGTGCGGCCTTTGCTGGTGAACAGGGTCACGTCGTCGTCGTCGCCTGGCAGACACTATCAGTTGCTTGAACGGACACCATGCACAGAGCCCGCACCCTTCAAGCCAAGGACGACGGGGTAAGTTGGCAGAGGCGCCCAGGCCTTGTCTAGTACAAGTTAGGACAGACGCTCCGAATTCAAAGGCCAATGCACCGCACCAAGTTCTAAGAAACCACTTTAGCACAGCATCGAATGTCAACCACTGACAAGCACGCACCATATACCAAAGGCAAGTCCGTCGCCTTTGCGCCAACGCCTACCGCGTATGCGAGCAGGTCCTGCTTCTTCCACGACACCTGCATCAAGCCCGTCAGCACCTCCCCGCTTCGCACGGACCCGGACGCACGGGCTCATCGTCGAACTTGAATCCAACGGCTTTCGAGAGGTCGACAGACATGGCTCAATAAACAATTGCAAGGTGGTGGTATAGACAGAGTATAAGAGGATTGGTGAGCTTTTGATTCCCCCCCGCTGGTTAATCCCATGCTGTGTGATGTCGGCTACTTCGCTTCCGGGCCGCGCTGTCGCCATAGCTGTAGGTCCGAGTGGGCGCTACAATCCTCCCAAAGTCGAACTCGCTCGAGTCTGCTCGAGTTCGTCACGGTTCACCTGTACATACCGCCAGAGAAAGCGCGGAGTTCTCAGGACATCTGTACACCGCTCAATTCTATACGTCCAGCTGCACGGCCCGCTCCTGGGCCTTGCCGGTCTGTGTCCGCCGCCACGCATATGACTTTCCCCATGGGGTCCAGGGGGCCTTACTCAGGACTCAGGCCCCATGTCCCACACCCCATGAACACATCTCAAACCA
Organism: Athelia sp. TMB; assembly: GCA_014898675.1. Taxonomy (NCBI): domain Eukaryota; kingdom Fungi; phylum Basidiomycota; class Agaricomycetes; order Atheliales; family Atheliaceae; genus Athelia; species Athelia sp. TMB. Next base: position 26,111 of record JACXVL010000507.1, on the reverse strand, counting down.
ATATGGACCATTTGGAAATTAGCGGTCTCGTCTCTAGATCTGGCGGTAGCCCAAGCGGCTGGCGCACAATCCACATTCGAGATTCGCACATGCTGTGACAGGAATCCACGGTTCTGGAAACTGGAATGCAGTGGAGATGGCGCGCCCCACAATCCGCAATATTATGGAGCGTCCATTGCTCAAGTGGGGCTGGTCCCCGCAAACCGAAACCGCGGTATCGGATTGCTTTCGGAGCATCACTGCAATGAGCAGTGGCGAGCCCGCTGGAATGCAGCGTGCAGTGGGGGTGGCGCACCCCAGACGACCGGCTGCAGGTTCATCCATGGTGGCGCGCGGGGTAGACCAATACCCCGCAACTCAAAGCTGCAGTGCGCACTGCGGACCATCAATGAGCACGGCACTGTGACCCGCAAATTGAAACAGTGAAACAGCTACAGTAATATTATTGTTTTCGGACCATCAAGCAGCACAGTCCAACAATCGCCCAGATGCATGCGGTCAGTCGAAGCGGGTTGGAACAGCAATATCAATATTTTCGGATCATCAAGCAGTAGTATAGTCCAACAATCACAATCACAGAGATGCATGCGGTCAGTCTAAGCAAGTAGCAACAGCAACATCAATATTTTCGGATCATCAAGCACTGGCAGCCCAGTCCAACAATCACTGTTCAGATGCACGCGACGGGTCAAAGAGCAATCGTAACGTGTCATTGACAATGTATGGCATATGTGCGTGAGTCAAAGGGGATGGATGGGGGGGAATCAAGTGGTAAGTAGCAAGTATCAAGTGGCATCGCAGCCCGTCTACGCGTGTATCAACAGCAAGCATATCAACCGCAGGGTCCGTGAAGCGAAAAAAGGGGTAGGTTGGGGGAAGGGATATGTAGCAGGCAAGTACAGCGAACGAGAAGGGTAAGGAGAAGGGGAAAGAAGGCAATAACGTACAGAAACCCAGAAGCAGCTATAAACCCGAAATAATCATACGTGTACACTCTATGTGCCTCTAGCGGCAGCGGGGGGGCGTCTATGTCATGTGTAGGTTGTTTATGTAGTGAAGGATAATGAAATGATGTGGCAGGCGAACGTGAACGGGAATGGGATGGGAATGGGGAGAACGAGAAGATGATGTGTAGTGATTATCCGTATCCGGTAGAGTAGAAAAAAGCAAAGGCAGAAAGGAAGGAGGGTGAGACCAGTGGACGAGAAACCGCAAAGCCCAGAGGAGAGCATAGTGGAACCAAAGCCAAGTCGAGTCGAGTCGAAGTGTTTTTTTCGGGTATCTTGCCTCACATAACCGCGAGCTCGCGCGCCCCATCCGCGCTATGCGCCCGCGGCGCGCTCGCGCCCACCGTATCGCGGAACGGCCACCACCCCTCCCCCCCACTCAGCCTCTCCGCCTCCCTCACCAGCGCGCCGCTAATCCGCCCCCTTGTCTCCTCCAGCACGCGCTTCTTCCCCGCCCACTCCCCCGGCGCGACCCACCCGTACAGGCGCATCCCGAAGCTCGCGCGCAGGTCGTCGAGGAACGCGTGCCACTCGCAGTAGCGGTCGCGCTGCGCGTGCAGCGCGGCGACGTCCGCGCGCGTGAAGCGCAGCGGGCACGGGGTCTCGGGCGTGGAGAGGGCGGGCCACGCGGCGACGACGTCGAGGAGCGCGAGCTGCAGGGGCAGGATCCCGTCCTTCCACGTGCGCCCCGCCGCGCGCGCGGGCAGCACGCGCGTCTCGCGCTGCGGGCCGTGCACGCCCGCGGGGAGCAGCTGCTTGATCTCGTACAGCTTGTGCAGCATCTTCGCCCTATGCTCCGCCCTGACCGCCTCCTGTTTCTTCGGATTCAATTTGTCGAAGGCCGGGGGGAGCGTCGGGAGGGCGGCGCCGGCGGGCAGCTCGTCGGGGCCCGTGTACGCGACGAACGCGGGCGTCGTCATCTGCAGGTACGCGGGCCCCGCCCACGCGCCCTGCCAGTCGATGATGCTCGTCACCTCGCCCCCCTCCCCCACGAATACGTTCCCGGGGTTCAAATCCGGGTGCCACAGCACGCTCGCCCTCACCTTCTCGTCTTTAGGAACGAGGGCGGGCACGATCGCGCGGTACTGCGCGAGCACGGCGACGTGCTCGGCGGCGACCTGCGGGCCGGCCGCGGCGCGGAAGGGGTCGTCGTGCACGTTCGGCTTCGCGTGCGCGGCGATCCACGCCTCCTCCTTCGCCGCGAGCGCGCAGAGGTACGCCTCGGGCGTCGCCCACGGGCCGCGCTCGAGCTCCATGCTCCCCCTTTCGTCCTCGTAGAACGCGCGGTTCGCGGTCGGCCCGATGCAGAAGCGCCCGTCGTCCGCCTGATTGGGGTCCGCGTACAGCCGCGGCGCGCGCTGCGCGGGCGCGATGTCGTCCGTGTAGTACAAACTCCCGTACGCTGCGAACTTGGCGCCGGAAAGGCGAGATTCGGCGGCGATGACGGCGTTGACGACGTCCTTCTTGCGCGCGGCGCCCATGGCGCCCCAGACGTCGCCGAGCTGGCGCCCGGCGGCGGTCTCCATGAGGATGTACTCCGCGCCGACGCCGTTCGTCGCGGCGCGCGAGGACCACGCGAGCACGCGCGGCGCGGGGACGTGCAGGACGCTGCGCACGTAGTCCATCGTCGCGACCTCGCTCGCGGTCATCAGGTGCTCCGGGCCTGCAATCGGGTTCTGCAAAAAAGCACACACCACATCAGCATCGACTTAGGGAAGAGGGGAAGGGAGGAGGGGGACCTTGATGCGCGCGGTGACCTGCTGCCCGTCGGCGAGCGTGCACATGAAGCTCTTGTTGAACAGCCCCTCCTTCTTCTCCATCGCGACGACGGGGCTCCCGCACACGTCGAACACGACGCGGTGCAGCGCGCCGACGTCGAACTTGAGGTAGCGCTGCGCGAGCTGCTCCGCCTCGTTGTACAGCCAGCGCCCGCTCGTGTAGCTGAACAGGCTGTCGTCCGCCAAATCTGCGCCATCATCCGTGGAGTCAGCCACGGGTATGGTGGAGCTGACGGCTAAGCGGGTAAACTCACCATGTGGCGGTGCAGGGGCCGGCGCGGGCGGGGCGTGGGCGGGGAGGGGGAGGTACGACAGCGACGGGGCCGCGATGGCGGCGAGGTTGCGGCGCACGACCTTGCTGCCGGCGTGCGCGAGCTCGTCGGTCCAGCGGCGCGCGAGGGCGGGGCGCACAGCTCGGAGAGCCGTCTGGGCAGCCATTATAACGAGATAATTTTGGATAGCGAAACCGGGGTGAGTGCGAAAAAAGGATACGAGTGCAGAGACGCGGCTGGGGTAAAAAGCAGGATAAAAATCGGGCAAGCGGGGGTGCAGGTGCAATAGGGGGGTATTGGAGGGGGGAGTGCAGGGGGGAGAAGTAGAGATTTTGAGTGGTGTCTATAAGCGGGAGCGTGGAAAAGCTGGCCTTGATCGGGTCGGAGGGCTCTGGGCTCGTCACGGGTCGTGCGGTGCGGGGAAACATCAATTAATCACTGCTCCCGGCCGCTGCCGCAGGTCATCGGACGCGACCGCCGTCTCCCTGGCACGCTCTGAGATCCGGCGCATTTGGCTGTGCCCACATTTGGCGCTATTTTCGACGCTATTCGACGCGCTTCGATGCTTCTGAGATCCGCACACGATTGCAATCAACTCGCTTCTAACAGCGACAAATGGCGTTACTATACACACGTTCCTGATCCCGATACCTAGGCACGCTACGCTACACATTCGCATACAGCCCAGCGTCCTTGCGGATCTTGGTCATCGCTGCGGAATCGACGCGGGGTCAGCCCACACACACAGACGTAAGAGCAGATGATGATGACTCGCCTGCGATGATGGCGCTCCCCACCCCGCTCCCGTCCTCGGCGTGGTGCGTGATGATGTTCCTACGTCACCTGTCAGCCAACGTGCGCGAACAAAGGGGCGCGCTGGGGTAGCATGTAGTGAGTACGCACCGCCCCTTCTCCCCAAATATGTCCACCAGCCCCTCGTGCACGCGATCCGCGAACCCTGGGTATTTCTGCGGCGCATCAGCGCATCAGTCACATGCATAATCAAATTCGAATCCCGCCCCACGCACATTGTACAGGCTCCCGTCCGCGCCGACGCTGCAGCCCTCGTCGAGGTAGCCCATCTTGCCGACGATCGCCGCGATCCCGCACGCGCTCAGCCGCGCCGCGCGCCGCCCGATCAGCCGCGCCAGCGCGCGGAAGAACTGCCGCTCCGCGAGCGTCGTCTCCACCGCAAAGAAGTGCGTGAAGATCCCGATCACCATCAGCAGCTCGTCCGTCGGGTCGCTGCGAGCATTAGCGAGATGAAGCGCGTTAGTGCTCAGTAGTAATAGAGCGTGAATTGATAATGGAGCGAGCAGTAATGATAATAGGAGTGCAATGTGGAGTAATAGCGATGCGCAATGATGCGCGAGGCGTGAAGGGAGACGAGTGAGACGCACCTCTCCATGAGCGACAAAAACGCGGTGTCGAAGCAGTACGGGTTCTCGAGCTTGTACGTGTTCTGCCCGAGGAACAGCACGCCCTCGTCGATGAGCTCGCAGATCACCAGCCGCAGGATCTCGCCCAGGTAGCGGCCCGAGATCAGTTTCTGCGCGCGTCACGGCCGTACGTCGAGATCAGGCGTAATGGCGTAAGGCGTAAGGAGCGTAAGGCGCAAGGAGAGGGCCCAGGTCGCGCGGGGTTATTACGCGATGCATCAGAGTAGCGATCAGAGTTTACGTCGGGCGCAAAGATGAGATGAAGAAGGACAGGACAGGCGGGTTCGAGGCAAAACGTCAGATAACGCACACACGGGCGATAGCGCGGGCAGGGGCGGACGCACCTCGAACGCCTGCTCGCCGGGCTTGTTGCTCGTGTCGTCCACGATTGCGTCGTACTTGGTCCGCGGGAGGTGCTCGTGCTCGAACGAGTCGAACGCGCCCTGAACGAGTCGAGTCAGCGAGCTGGTAGATAACGATAACGCGGCTGGTAGCGGGATAGCAGTGGATAGCCTAAATGCACTGCGCCCGGGTCTGGGCTGCGCGCAAGATCCCGGCGGCCATGTCGGCGCACAGAGCCGCAGTAGGCACCGCGCCGCCGCACCGGCCAGCCAATCCGCTCATACCGCCCAGCAGGATAGGATAGGAGCGTCGTACGCACCCACTCGCAGTTGATCGCCATGTCCGCCGCGCCATCAATGCCCAGCGCCTTGATCTTCTCCGCGTCCTTCACGTGCTCCATGTACGCGGCGTTGCACCCCGTGCCGAAGATCACCGCGATCTTCGTGCGCGGGTTCACGTAGTGCGACGCGATCAGCGTGCCCGTCGTGTCGTTGATCAGCGCCGTCAGCTTGATCGGGAGCCCGTACTTCTCGAGCGAGCGCACGAACATCGCGGCGACGTCGCGCCCCTCCGTGTTCGCGACGTTGATCCCCTTCGTCCACCGGATCAGCTCGCCGTGGTCGATGCGCTCCTGCCTGCGCCCCCATCAGCCCCCAGCCAGTCCAATCCACAGCGCACTCACGAGCACGGGTACGAGAACTACCCCCACCCCCAAACCTCAAATCAGCACCCGCCCACCCGCACAGATAGCGCCACGCACCGTGAACCCCAGCGGCAGCTCCTGCCCCGCCCTGATCACCCCGCCCCCCTCCGCGTCCGACGCGAGGTTCGTCTCGACGAACGTCTTCAGCGACTCCGCGCAGAAGTCGAACAGCGCCTGCCCGTCGCCGTTCTTCTGCTCCTCCGAGAGCCGGTACTTGCTCTGCGTGATCTCGAACTTGCCGTCGCCCTGCAGCGTCACGAGGCACACGCGCAGGTTCGTCCCGCCTGTGGGGGGTCAGCGTGCGCGGGGGAGGGGTGGGGGTGAGGGGGGTGGAGTAAGGAGAAGGGGGGGAGGGGAAGGGGAGAGGAGGGGGAGGGGGGGGCGCACCGAGGTCGAGGGCGAGGTAGTCGCCCTTCTCCTTGCCCGTCGGCCAGCCGAACACGAACGTCGGGATCATCGGCTGTTCGGCGATCAGTAGATAGCCTAGACACCCGAACGAACAGAGAACAAAGAACAGAGAACGGAGAACGGGGCACTCACCACGACCTGGCCGGGCTTCTGCAGCCCGAGCTCGAGCGTGTCCTTGAACGCCTCGACGATCATGCGCATGCGCTGCGGCGTCAGCGTGAACCTAGTCAGCAGCTGCTCAGCGCGTGGTCTGCGGGGGGAGTGCGAGGGCGGGCGGGACGCACAGGCTCTCGTATTTGCGCAGGTGGTCCGCCATCGTCCTGCGGGCGCGGGCGGCGGGTTAGCGAAGTAGCCAAGGAGCGGAGAGGAGCGAGGGAAGGGGTGAAAGGAGGGGTGGGCGCACTTCTTCGTGGCATGCGGGAGGTCCTCGTCGTCGTGCGTGCGCGTGTGGATCGCGAGCGTCTGCCCGCTCGGCAGCGTCACGCTGCCGCTTCCGCGGCGAGAGGCTGGCATCGTATTCTCCTTTTTCTAATCTGGTTCTGTTTTAGTTGCGGTTTTGTGCGTGGGCGTTTGTGTTTGTGGAGAGCGGAAGGGTGGTGGTACAGGGGAGTGGGGTGGGAGGAAGGAATGCAATCACGGAACGCCAACGCTGGATCGCAGAATTTCAATCGGTCATCGATAGCTGGCGGGCGTGACCCCGGGCGCAGTACACATACCTCTTTCGACCAGCCCCCCCGTTTTTCCAGCGCGCCCCCAACATGATAGGCCTCAAAAGCACACTCAATGTGCGTCCCCCCATTCCCATTCCCATTCCCACTCTCGTTTGAGAGAGAGACAGAAAGAAAAAGAGAAAGAGACAGTGCTGACGGGGGGGCAGGTCATCGACAACTCGGGCGCGGTGCTCGTCGAGTGCGTGAACGTGCTGAAGCAGAAGGTGAACAACGGCTGGGGGTCCGTCGGCGACGAGATCGTGTGCGTCGTCAAGGCCGCGCGCCCCATCCCCGCCGCCGCCGCCGCGTCCGCCACCGCCGTCAAGGTGCGCCGCGGGGACGTGCGCCGCGCGGTCATCGTGCGCACGCGCAAGGCGGTGAGGAGGCCGGACGGGCGCGTGGTGCGCTTCGACGACAACGCGGCGGTGCTGCTGAATAACAAGCGCGAGATGCTGGGGACGCGCGTGGGCGGGGTGGTCAGCGCGGATTTGCGCATGAAGGGGTGGGGAAAGATTGTGAGCCTGGCGCCGAAGGTGAGTGTTGCGCGTGTGGGGTGGGCGACGCTGACTGAGTTTGACTGGCACAGATAATATAAATATAACCTGCATATAGAGCCGTATAATGTCATTCTGGATTCGCATTTTCTGCTTTGCGTGGCCTTCTCGTGGCGGGACTAGCTTACGGCAGGTACAGTGCAGTCGCCCATTCTCGACATTCGCGTGCGTTCCTCTGTTTTTTGGGGACATTCTGGCCCTCTCCACTGTGCAGAGCTTCGCGTTCGCCAAGGAGTGACTGCGCAGGTGTCATGCAGCAGACGAGGAATGCTAGTGCGGTCTGCAATCCCCAATAATTCACGTACAAGTACAAATGAACGTTCCTCTTTTTCTAAGATATCCTGGCCCTCGACTTTGTCGAGACTACCCAATCTGTTCTTTAAGAGGTGCAGTGATCCTGCCACCCGCGCGTAAGCCTATTCAATACAGCCGCCAAGCCTCGACAATACATATACAAGTACAAACGGGCATTCCTCTATGCTTCTAAAGACAATCTGGGCCCTCGCCATTATCCAGACAGCCTAAGATGCTCGCAAGAAGTGAGATGACTCACTGCTGAGCTTTTCTTCCGCACCTAGCCCCTCTCAAACGCATACTGTATCCACTTAATGCGCGGCCGCGTCGCCGCGTCCCACGAGTCGTCCGCGCCCACCGCCAACCCTTTATACGCCTCGCCCGCGGTGTACACGCTCAGCAGCGCGGTCATCACCTGCCGCCGCGGCGCCGCGGGCCCGTGCGACATGACGAGCGACAGCGGGAACGTCGTCCACGCGGGGCGCGCGTCGCGCTCCGCGAGCGCGGCGCACCACTCGCGGCGCACGCGCGCGTGGCGCGGCTGCGCGTACACGGGCACGGCCGCGCTCGCGACGTCGACGAGCGCGATGTCCACGCCGTACGCGTCGTGCGGCTGGTCCGGGAACTTGGACTCGTAGTTGAACACGAGCAGCGGGAGGCGGAAGGGCTGCAGCGCCGCGCGGTTGTACTGGTGCATGTTGAGGACGAGGTCGGAGAGCATGGCGTTGCCGTAGAAGCGCAGGTCGGAGTCGGAGGGCGATACTGCGTTGCGCGGCGGTGAGAATTAGACAGGCTTCAGCTTTAGGCTGGGGACGCACTGGTTTTTAGCTGCTGCATGTCTTTGCACATGGAGCTGTGCGTGGTTCTCCAGTGCTGCCGCTGGCACGACACGCTGCAGTAACGCGCTAGGATACAGCCCGCACACCGTGGAAAATACTGCCCGTCTTCCTCAATATTCGGGCACTACTCAAAGCTTGAATCCGAGCTCAGAGCCAGCTGCGTGGAGCGTACCTTGTTGTTGCTGCAGGCAAACGCCGTCACGTAGCGGCGGTGCGCACGGTAGCGCCCCCACATCAGGTCCACCGCATCAGTGAAATATTTAATGTGCGCCGTAAATAGGGCGGTGTGCTTCCTCTTGGGCGGTCGCGTCAGGACCCGGGAAGCTTCTCGCGCGAGGTCAAGCATCGGGCGGTGTGTCAGAAACCGGGGGAGGAACTGGTTGAGAATCAACCTGGTCTCCTGGTGGAATATCTCGCTGTTTGTGCCCCGGCTGCACAGGAACGACGCTTTGTAGAGCAGCGCGGGGATCTCGTGGCTGAGCACATCGAGCGCGCACGAGTAGTTGGGCGACTCGGTGATGACTGCGATGATCAGGGTGAAGCACACGCATGCGAGCTTGCTGCGCTCTTCCTCGGAGGGCGGCAGCTCCAGCAGCCACAGTATCACGTCCCTAGCCAGTCTCAGATACGATTTAGGAAGCGGCGAGAGGTAGGGGTTGAACGGTGACAGCTTGTTATTTCTGTGTTTATCCAAGACGCCGAATTCATTAGTCAGGTGGTCTAGATGGGGACTTTCCTGCCGCAAGGCCAACCTGATGCGCTTTGGGATGAGCTTGGCGGCCTCTTCGGCACTCCCTCCGTAGGCATCGATGATTTCCTGTGCCAAGAGAGATCCGGCCTCGGAAGAAAGGGCGCGCGGCAATATGCATCCACGAAGGTCGCGCAGGGAGCGAGAGTCCCGGACTTCGTCGATCCACATTGCGGCCAGCAGACTCTGAAGCCCAGGTGTAGAGACAAACACCTCGAAGAGTTTATTGGGCGGGGAATGGCCGTGGATGGTGAAAACCCGGACAGTGTCCATGACCAGGTCATGCACGAGCCAGTTCATTTCGGGCGCAAACTTTCCTAACAAATTGCATTTGTGCCGACGGCGTCGCGCGTGCTCAGCGTAGAATTTTAGCCAGGGCCACATCTTTGGCCATGCGGATATCAGCGGAGGGTCGATGGTGTTTCCACGGCGCACGCAGGGCAGGGCCTGCTCAATGACTGTGAACAGTAGCGGCACAATGCCGTCCGGGAATGAGGACTCGGGCGAATGCGCATCCGGTGCGGGGTGAAGCGCGACTCGCTGTTTCCATTCACGTAAAAGGAAGTGGAAACGTTCAATCTCGCCGTGCATAGCATTTGCATGACGGTATACGTCTGCAGTTGTTCTGCTATCTGGTAAAGGCTGTAAAGATCATGATAAGCGTTGCTGTAAAATCAATAGGAACAGAATGCTACGATAACGGAGCGGCAGAATATATCGCTACACTCCGAAGAATAATACTCACCAGTATAGCCATCTTGCTCCTTTCACCAGTGAATTCTATCGCCCGTATGTGGGCGAATTGATGAAATGACACTGGATATGAAGCAGAGGCGGTGGTGGTGGAAGCGAAGAAGTTATTGGCACCGGACATCATCTTGCTGTCACAGCATTCATGTTCAATGTCGCTTGTATTTAGCGATGAGTATCAGTGATTTCGCAAAGGCTCGTGTAATACTCTTACAAGCGCATGTTCATCGCAGCTTCAATAGATCACGCCAGTCCTCTCAGATAGTAGGATCATCAGCCAAAAGATGGTACAACAATAGGAGGTTGAAAGATCGCCTCTACTAGCCAACAAAGCAGCATACAAATGCAAGAACGTGCTATCGATGTGATCCTGCTCATCCAGTCTTGTTCTTGCTTCTTTTCCCAACTTGGGCCTGGAAACCACTCTTGATGGGATTGACGGAGCGCCTAGACCCGCAGGACTCGCAAGACATGAAGAAGATACGGTTCTCTTTGGTGAGAAGAGTGTCCGGGGATTTGCACGTTTTGCATGTAACGTATTCGACTATCAGGGAGGTCATTATAAGAGCATAAAGGCAAACTAAATATTGCACACCGATGTATCTTCGCAAGACGTTCTCGACTTGCTTTTGCTGGAAACGACCCTTGATTACCAGACGACCAGCGCCATCTACGGAGCCTGTTGTTCCCATCTCAGAGAACAGGAATTGAATAACGTGCTCAGGCTGCCGATGCATTCGCTTGCAGATATCCGTGACGTTAGCAAAGATAGACTTCTTGTTGCCTTCTCTGTGTATAGACGGAGGGGCAATCGTGTATCTCTTGCCGGTTGATGTAAGGAGTGATGGATTTGACGCGTGAAGGGATGCATAGAATCGATGCAGTAGCTGCGATGACACGATTAAAAATGTATCTGGCTGGAAAAATCAAAGCTTACTTCGGGGTATGTGTAGTCGCGATCGCTCTTAAGCCATGCTTCATTTCCAGCCTCTAATCCAGCAGGTCCGTCCGCCTGTGCGAAAGGATCGTCGCCCAGTTCTGCCTCATCAAGATCGGCAAGATGTTCGCCGTCAATGTCACCATCATCGTCAGCATCTTTCGCAGCTGTCTCTTGTAGCTCTTTCTCAAATGCCTCGAGATCAATCTTCTTGGACTTTGATTTCTTCTTCTTCTTCATGTCTGAGAAATCGAGATCCTCTGACGCAGCTGGCACTGCGACCGGCGTCGACGTGCCCGATCCCTCCTCAGTCTGCTGCTCGCGCCGGTATGTTAACAATTTTTAAAAATTAGAACGATTCTTTGAGCTTACGAAGTCCATAGGTATCTCCTTCTTCTTTTTCTTCTTTTTCTTCATATCGGCGAACATGTCATCATCTTCCTTCTTCCCTTCATCGTCCTCGCCCCCGTTGACCTGCCGTTGCATCTGCTCATGTGCAGTACTAGGACCCAGATCAACAGCTTCCCCTGTAGTAGTGGTATTGTCGATAGATGTTGGTGCAGGGGTGGTAGGATCTGCCTCCGCGCCCAGAGGGTCCTCTTGAAACAAGACCTTCTTCTTTTTCTTCTTCAAAGATGGGTCGAAAAGTGGTTCCTCAGATGCCATATTGTCTATTTACTCCTGAATAACGAGATCAAGCAAGAGATGATGGAGGTCAACGAGCAAGATGGCTTTGGCGCTGTGATCTGACTCGAGGCTGAAGATTGGTGGCGAGTTTCTCGTGGGAACGACCTTCCTTTCGCAGATCATCCGAGCGAACCCGCGACCAAGCCAGTCCTCGAATTTCTCTCAGTCCCATCTCCTCCCCGTCACTATGCTTGCCAGGCAATCTCTCCGCACCGCGTCCAAGGCGTCGCCTCTGGGGACGGCACCCGCAAATGCCCGTAACATGGCCACCCTCCGTGAAATTGAAATGCGTCTCAAGTCCGTCAAAAACATTGAGAAAATCACCAAGGTTTGCTACAGTTCTGTCCGAATTGAACAGTTGTATTTATGGTGGGCGCTCAGTCAATGAAAATGATTGCCTCGACGAAACTGGCCAAGGCTCAGCGCGCCATGAACAGCGGAAAGCAATACGGTCTTGCCAACTCCGGTGAGTCCTTGACCCGTGTCACGTTGCACACAACTCTAATGCAAGTACAGAGGTCTTCCAAAACGCTGCCATCGAGTCCGAGGGGGGCCGCAAACTCTTCATTGTCATCTCCTCTGACAAGGGTCTCTGCGGTGGTATCCATTCATCTGTGTCCAAGGCCACCCGCCGTGCCGTCGCGTCATCCGAATCCCCCGTTGACTCCGACTCTCCCATCATGATTATTGGCGACAAATCCAAGGCACAACTCGCCCGCGCTCTTCCCCAGAACATTCAGCTCACCTTCAACCAAATTGGACGTGACATCCCCACATTCGCCGATGCCGCCGGTGTTGCGGACCTGATTGTAAAGAGCGACGTCAAGTACGACAGCATCGCCATAATCTACAACAAGTTCGTGTCTAGCGTCGCGTACGAGCCTGCTACATTGGAGGTGCAGACCGAGAGTGCCCTCAAAGAGTCAGGTAAGCAGATTTGTCGACATGGTTGACCTAGTCTCATGTACAAGGAAGATGGTTTCAAGGCGTATGAGATTGAGGATGAGGTCACCAAGGACCTCTTCGAGTTCTCATTGGCCAACGCCATCTTCGCTGCCCTAGTTGAGGCGCATGCATGTGAACAGAGCTCTCGGTACGTGCTCCATCAACATCGTCAGAGTCTTTACTCATTCTACTCTAGTCGCAATGCCATGGACAACGCGTCTAAGAACGCTGGAGAGATGATTGGACGTTTGCAGATGCAGTACAACCGTGGACGACAAGCCGCTATTACCAACGAGCTCGTCGACATTATCACTGGTTCGTTATGCCTGTTTATCCTTGCTGTTTCCTATCATGCTTATTTTACCACGCAGGCGCAAGCGCTCTGTGAGTTAATTATTTGTTGCGCAGAGTGTGCTCGGATGATGGCCTTAGACTGCGCTCCGCCTCGTTATCATGCATGTAGCGAGACAGGACGCAAAATATCAATTTTCATAAACATCCAATTTGAGACAGCGTGTAGGCAACGTCAAGGTATGTAGGCTAAACCTGATCATCAAGGAGGGGAGATCACAACGTTCAGCTACAACGTACAAAAAAAAGGGTCCCGCCCTGGCCTATGGGACCATGGGTTGAACAGACAGCTGCGCTGGTCATTTGAGCCGCAATTATTCTAGCGAGGCCTCCCAGCAACCTGCTTTTGGCTGATTCCTCAGGACGTTTCATCGGCGTGGGATGATGCAAGCTATTCGAATTTGACTTGGAGGACATGCACATCGACATCCTGCTGGGGCAGCCGAGACGTATCGCATGCAGAAAGATATGCGCCACTCTACGGATGGAGCAAAGAGTGCTAGAAGCGCTGTTCCCGCGATTCAAGTTGCTCGTGGCCGATTGTCAACAAGGTAATTGGTCGGTGCCACATTTTGCGCACGCATACTCAATCACCAGGTGATCAACTTGCTGGCAGAGCCTGCCACAATGGCAAATTCGTATAATTCTCTCTCAGCAAACCCTCAAACCTCTCTAGATCTTCATCACCATCGAAATTTCTTATCACCTGCAGTACTAATTCAGCATCTGCCACAAGGTAATTGCTGACCAAAATCGATCTTGGCGGACAACCGCGCCGATCTTTCCCGGGCTTGCACAGGCTCACACGTCGACACCTTGGCAATGCAGGGCGTGCATGCGAACACCCGACGCTCCTGGACGAGAACCTCCAGAGTCCAGTCACGTTGCTACCTTCCGCCGCATGGCCGACAACAGACAAAGAACAGCCACATTTCCTTATTGAGCCAAATGTGCGCTTCTTCAGACCGGACCACCATGCGCCGTTACCCTGTTCGAGGACTTCTTCCCTTTGATTCTTCATTTAATGTTTGCCTTCTTGAAATACACGCGTGCACAAATTTTGAACATTGCTAGCCTTCAAGGCTACTAGCGTCTGGTGTCTTTTCTTAGTGCTTCAGGTGTTCTTCGAGATCAACATACAATGCCATGCTACACGCGATCACTTCAGGTTCTGTCGCTGATACACGCGCATTTTGATCAATTCCGTACCCATCCTGGCTTTTTGCCGCTGTCGATCATCTCTGTCAGCGTAGAGCACTCATGCTCGTCTGTACTATCTGGTACCGTCTTATCAACCCGCATGGCACCCGTTCGCTACAGCTCTCTGCCCCCAAGTATAAATTCAACGCTACAATGCACTAGGATAGCAAGAAAATCCGGCACCCATCATGTTCTCTATCAGCAGAACCACAGTGCTCCTTGCTCTCCTCGCATGTGCATGGGCGACTCCCATGAACTGGGTCGTGCAAGAAAGCCGTGACGCTGTGCCTCAGGGCTATGTGCGCTCGAGTGCCGCCCCGGCCGAGCACGTTCTCTCTATGCGCATCAATTTGGCGCAGAACAACCTTGCTGGCCTTGAGCAGGCGCTTGAGGCGGCGAGCTCCCCGTCGAGCCCCAGTTTCCGTCAGTGGCTTACCACCGAGCAGGCAAGTCGAATGGCATATCATCCGAAAGCAAATGCTTACCGAAAGCATAGATCAACTCCTATGCGAAGCCATCTGCCGAGACCACTCAAGCCGTCACGAGCTGGCTGTCGTCCAACAACATCGACTACAAGTTTGCGACCACCGCAGGCGACTGGATTTCATTCGACGTTCCAGTCAGCACGGCTAGCACTCTTTTCAATGCCGACTTCTCCGTCTTCACGCACACTGCTAGCGGCAAGACGTCTGTCCGTACGCTTGAATACTCGCTCCCTGCTGCAGTCCAGGGCTACATTGGAGCCGTCACCCCTACTACTTCGTAAGATTATGTTTTTCACTTATTCTGATCGCATTTTTGACCCAGCACCAATCCAGCTTCTCCGGGCCTTCCCGCGGCCCAGCTGTGCTCACTCCCGCCAACGCCAAGCGCGTCTCCGACACGACGCCGCCCTCCAGCTGCAGCTCCGCCATCACCCCTGCCTGCTTGCAGGACCTTTACAACATCCCCACCACCGCGGCGACAGCGAAGGGCAACAGTCTCGGCGTCGCGGGCATGGACGACCAGTACGCCAACAAGGCAGACCTGAAGAAGTTCCTGACGAAGTATCGCACTGATATGTCCTCCGCTACGACCTTTGCACTCACGAGTGTTGACGGCGGCACCAACTCACAGACCGCGAGCAATGCGGGTGTTGAAGCTGTGCGTAATTCTATCTCTTGTATGGACGGAGACCTCGGGCTCATCTGTTTCGCAGAACCTCGACATCCAATACACTGTCGGCCTCGCGACAGATGTGCCCGTGACATTCGTCTCTGTCGGCGAGATATACAAGGACGGAGACGACCAAGGCTTCCTCGACATCATCAACGCGCTCATCGGCGAGTCGGCGCCGCCACTTGTGCTGACTACATCGTACGGGTTTGATGTTGAGAGCGACTTGTCACTATCTCTCTCCGTGGCGCTATGCAACGCGTACATGCAGCTCACCGCGAAGGGCGTGTCGATCCTGTTCGCCTCCGGCGACGGTGGTGTAGCGTCGACTCCAGGCGTAAGTTGCAGCGCTACCTTCCCTCCCACCTTTCCCACGTGCCCCTAGTGAGTCCTATTTCCCACTTCACTGTGACATTTCTGACGATGATATCCTCAGTGTGACTCTGGTTGGTGCGACCTCCGGCGTCCCCGAGACCGGCGCCTCCCTCTCGGCGGGTGGCTTTTCCAACTACTTTGGCACCGCTTCTTGGCAGGCCTCTGCCGTGTCCGGCTACCTTAACATCCTGGGCACCGAGTATGCGGGCAAGTACAACAAGACCGGGCGTGCCTACCCGGACGTTTCTGCGCAGGGCGAGAATGTGCAGGTGTACGTCGATGGAAGCCTCGAGCCTGTCGCGGGGACGAGTTGCTCGAGCCCCATCTTCTCCAGCGTCATTGCGCTTATCAACGACCAGTTGCTGAACGCTGGAAAGTCGCCGTTGGGATTCCTCAATCCATGGTTGTATGCGAACCCGGGTGCCTTCAACGACATTACTACTGGTGAGTATTGACGCTCTCTTTCTACATATCGTGATATCTGATTATGAGGTGTGTATAGGCAGCAACCCTGGATGCGGCACCAAAGG
This sequence comes from Athelia sp. TMB, assembly GCA_014898675.1. Lineage (NCBI taxonomy): Eukaryota > Fungi > Basidiomycota > Agaricomycetes > Atheliales > Atheliaceae > Athelia > Athelia sp. TMB. The sequence continues at coordinate 10,087 of JACXVL010000507.1, read as the reverse complement.
TTTCCCCGCCGCCAAGGGATGGGACCCGGTTACTGGTAAGCTTACAGTACTATCCATAGGCGACTCAGTACGCTGACTGTGTGACTGAAGGTCTCGGTTCGCCGAATTACTCTGCCCTACTTGCCGCTGCTAACGTTTAAGAGTTATATTTACTGCTGCATCATTCTATTTATTGGGAGAAAATAATCTTATCAGAACGCGGAAATAAGTACCCTGCTTGTAGTCTCCCGTAGGCAGACTCACAAATTCGGATCTTATATGTACTCTCTAGTTCGTCAATGATCCCGGGACAGCCACTAAAACCCTACAACAGCGCTGCCAGGCGGCGTCGTTGCTTCTTTCCTCCCATCAACGACCCATCAACGTTCAACCGCAGGCTCTCGAGCTCATTGCTACTCCATCCTCTTTGACCTTCTAGGAAAATCTTCCAGCTCTCACTGTCTGCTATCATAAATGACGTTGTAGAGTACTTTCTTTTCTGGCAGGAGTCTTACAGCTTACAGACCCACAAATGTATCTTGAGCGGTGGGGCTTTCAAGTTGCACATGCCATGTTGCTCTTGGTAACTTCTTCGCGGTCACTAAAGGCCGTTTAGATACTGGAATAATGCTCAAGTCAATGTGACTACATCACGAACAGTCGGCATTGGCCCATCCATCCATAAGAGAATTGCTCTTGTTACCAACATGATGCCAGTTGTAACTGCGGTCTAACATCTTACGGCGTTTGCGTTTGCCCGGGATCAGCTTCTACTGCTCTATAAGGCTGTATAGTGTTAGCATGCGATGTTTCACCCTCTATCGGTATTATGTGACACGCGGGAAGCAACACAGAAGAGAGTATTCTTGTGCATCGCCGTTTGCCACACGCGGAGCCGCATTACATCTATTTTGAATCTGACATTTCACAGATATATAAGCAAGAATTCCAGAATGATCATTAACAGGATCAATCAGCGCCCTTCATGCTTTCCAGTATTACAATCCTTCTCGCTCTGCTTTCATCTGTTTTGGCCACGCCCACCGGTTGGGTCGTGCAAGAGAGCCGACAATCTACGCCTCAAGGATACGTGCACTTGAGTGCTGCTCCTGATGACCGTATTCTCTCCATGCGCATCAATTTGGCTCAGCGGAACCTGCCTGGTCTTGAGAGCGCTCTGGAGGCTGTCAGTTCGCCGTCGAGCCCTACCTTCCGTCAGTGGCTTTCCACTGAACAGGTCAACCAAGATTAATATACAAAGCATGTAATGAACTAATGGAACCTTCGTTTAGATCACCTCCTACGCAAAGCCTTTGGATAAAACCACAAATGCTGTCGCCCATTGGTTGGCGTCTAACAATGTCAACTACACATACACTACGGCTGCTAGAGATTGGATCTCGCTCGAAGTCCCGGTCAATACAGCTAGCAAAATGTTCAATACCAACTTTTCCATCTTCAGTCACACTGCGAGCGGCCAGACGATTGTCCGCACACTCGAATACTCCCTTCCTGCTGCGGTCCAGGACCACATCAGAGCAGTTACTCCCACTACTTCGTGAGCCTCTGGCATTGCCTTCCTCGTCATTTAGATTGATCTGCGAATCGCCCAGATTTGTGAGGCGATCTCGCCTACCGTCAGTGATGAGCCCGGGAAAGCGTGCTGGCACCACCTCCAATACTACAATTCCTTCCAAGTGCAGCTCTTCTATTACTCCAGCATGTCTCCAGGATCTTTACAACATACCAATAGCCCCTGCAACAAATAAAAATAACAGCATCGGCGTATTCGGCATGGATGATCAATTCGCTGAAAAGGTACGCTCATACGTATCTCACGAAATTTGATCCTAGTGACTAACATGAAATCTTAGTCGGATTTGAAGGCTTTTCTCCAAAAATATCGGCCAGACATGTCGCTCAATACGACATTCACGCTCCAGACGCTTGATAATGGTACCAATCCTCAAGACCCTGGCTCAGCCGGTGGCGAAGCTGTGCGCTGTATTTATTGAATCTCAGGAGAGCGAGAACTAACTGGTTTCCCGTAGAATTTGGATATTCAGTACACCGTTGGTACGCAATCCCCTGAATTACTGTCAATGCGGCTGCTAATCCTTTGTGTATCCAGGTCTTGCAACTGATGTGCCTGTAACATTTATCTCAGAGGGGTCCGACTACCATGATGGAGATGACCAGGGTTACCTCGATTATATCAACGTTCTCATTGGCGAATCCTCCCCTCCACTCGTGCTGACAACATCATACGGCCTGGACGTTGAATCTGATCTATCCTTGACCGATTCCATGTCAGTGATTTCGTCAGCGGCTTAGTTGCTCGAATTGAGGAAAATTTCAGCGCGCTGTGTAACTCATATATGCAACTCACTGCCAAGGGTGTGTCGATCCTCTTCGCTTCTGGTGACGGTGGTGTTGCATCGACTCCAGGTGTCCAGTGCAATTCCACCACTGGTTTCCCTCCGACCTTCCCCTCGTGCCCTTAGTGAGTTCATTTCTGCATTATACTGATAAAAAAAAGCTAATTCTTCTTAGTGTCACCTTAGTTGGTGCTACTTCTGGCGTCCCAGAGATCGGTGCATCTCTCTCTGCAGGAGGCTTTTCCAACTATTTCCCCACTGCATCATGGCGTGACTTGCATCTCTCAGCTGGTATTTGCTGGCCCCTAATGAACATATACACGCGCAGAGTCATCTGCTGTGTCCAACTACCTTGGCATCCTCGGCAATAAGTACGCCGGCCTATACAACAAGAGCGGTCGTGCTTACCCCGATGTTTCCGCGCAGGGCGTGAAAGTGCAGGTTTTTATCGATGGCACTGTGGAGCCCGTTGACGGCACGTCTTGCGCCAGTCCCATTTTCTCCAGCGTGATCGCTTTGATCAATGACCAATTGCTGAATGCTGGAAAGTCGCCATTGGGCTTCCTCAACCCGTGGTTGTATGCAAATCCAAGTGCATTCAACGACATCACCAAAGGTTAGTTATTACATACAATCCTTCTTTTTCATGCTTTTGTCTGATTTAAAACGTACAGGTAGTAATCCTGGTTGTGGCACCAAAGGCTTTCCCGCCGCCAAGGGATGGGACCCAGTTACTGGTAGGTTTATCTTGCTCAGAGTTTCCAGAGCGTTGACCCTATTTCTAAAGGCCTCGGTTCACCCAACTATACTGCCTTGCTGGCGGCCGCTAATGTCTAGACTTCCGCCGTCGAGATTTCTATATTTTCGATAGCATTGTGCTACATTGTATCATATGCATAATTTGGGAATGTCTTACACTGTCCGTCATTGCCCGAGGACCAACGAGCGTCGAAGAAAAAGAGAACTGTTTGTAACAGCTTAATGTGTGGCTACTTCTAGATGCTTTCTAAGTAGTCCCATCTACATCAATTTTTTAAAAAGACCATATTTGCTGATCTAATTCCTGAACTTGAAGCACTCTCTCGAGTCTAGTTAATGTTTGAACATGCAGCGGACTGACAGTCATAACTTTACTGGCGCAACCTCGAGTTGTATAGGGAAGTCAGGCCTGGTTAGGCTATACACGATAATAGGAAGAACGTTTGAATTATTAAGATATAAAGTATCCCTCACATGTCCACAGCCAGTATATTAAACTAGGGGTCACCAGAACGCGGCGTGCACATTTAGGGGTCTAGACCACCAACGTGAACTAATGCAACACGCCGCTTCTTTTTTGGTGGCTCGTCTGCTTTTGCAGCCGCAGCCTCTGACTCATCCACCGCATCTCTTTTCTCGCCGATGTTCACAGGCCCTGAAACGTCTGTGCTTATCGCTGGTGTCAACGACAGCGCTTCGCTTCGTTTCTGAGGGCTTCCCAAGATGGACGAGGATGAGTTGGAAGTGGTGTGTGTCAGTGGCACAGAATGATGATGAGCGATGGATTGCAGTTGCAGAGCTTGCTGTTGTGTGTGATACGCCGGGAGAATTTCATCAAACACCACGATTGTGCAATACCCGTCTCGGGATGAAAGAATGAGACATTGTCCATCTGGCGACCTAACAAAGTTTTTCAGTGCCACCAAAACAAGAGTAGAAGAAAGGGGGGATTTACCATGACATATCTGTGAACTCGTCGTAATGTAATTTGGTCAGAAGACAGACAGGGCCTGCTTGCTGAGTATCGTAGATAGTCACAGTGTCCATAGTGACAACTGCAAACAACATTCGGTATGGCAGTGCAAATATGGACCCGGTATTGAGAAGACTCGGCGGTGCTGGCGTTGACGGTTTAGAATTTGAATCTCCTATCATGTCGATAGGCGTCAATGCTGGGGAAGGCATCATGGTGTTGAGAGCACCTGCGACAACAGGGCTAGGAGATACAATTGAAGAGGCAACTGATGGGGTCAGGGAGGGTCGCTTGTTGTGCGTTAGAAGCCCCGCGTTTTCATTTGTAGGGGTAGACTGAGTTGTGCGAGGTCCTACAACATCTAAATCCATGGACCCCCACTTGCCCTTTTCCAGTATGGCTGTCTTTGGCTCGTTTGGGTTTTCTGCACCACCTCCAAAGCTTCGCAATTCATATAGTACAGGAGAGAACCTGACTGCGACGCTGGCCTTTTTGTGCCCAGGAAGTTGTGCAATAGGAGGACGAGCGAAATTTGCTCGGGAGTATATGTAAACTGAGGAAGCAGATCCAGAGCTGCTACTCTCTCCCGTATTTACTGATGGACGTGTCTTTCGGCCACGGGTAGGTGCATCTTCGGTTTTGATCGCCGTCAATGCCTTGCCTGGAATGACGGAGGGATCTTCGAACTGCCCAGCAGGGGTCAGAAGAAGACCACCATCGGGGCTGAAAGTTAAACGGCGGAAGAAATTGGTGAAGCTTTCATCCCCATATAGCTTGACCGAAGACCAGGAGCCGCTTGCCGAGGGAAGACTTCGGATAGCAGGTAGAGCAGGCATGGGCGAGGGCGATCGTCCATAGCGGCCGTAGTTTGCAGGCGAGCTAGGTGCATTCGAGCCGCTGAACGAGGAGCGCCGCGAAGAGGGCTTGTCGATTGGGGGGGGAGGGAACATGGTCGAAGGTGTACTCGCCACTGAAGTGGCGGGGGTCAACGGTGCACCGCTGCTGCTGTGATGGTGTTGACTGCCCGAAGCGGAGGCAGTGTAATAGTCGTCTTTGTTAGTGGTCTGCTCGCTAACAGACGACTCTGCATCACTCGTATTGGATTCGTGTCGGCGTATCCTAGGGCGGCCGCTGTTGCTAGGAGTACGACTATGACGGTGCTGCATTCGAGTGTTCTTGCCGACAGCATGCGCTTCGAAAGTGCCGTTTTTGTTGGATATATTGTATATATGCATGGACCGATCACTGCTCTGGGTAGCAATGTACTCATTCAGGGGGTCCCAGGCGACACCTTGAACATAGTGGTTGTGCTCTGCAATCTCATAGACACATTTGCCTGTGAGATGTCAGTATGTGAGCGCAGACGCACGAGAACTGAGCCTACCATCAGTTGCAGCAAATACTCTCGCACAGTTATCAGTGCTTCCAGCAATCAAATATTCGCCTGTAGGGCTCCAAGCAAGGTCATAGACTTGCATTGTCGTGCATCTGATCACCAGTCAGCAAATGAAGCTTCGGCACACTGTGCGTCTCACCTAAATGTCGTCCTTGGTTTCCAATGCTCTTTCTCATACTGAAGATCTTCAGGGCTAAGATCGCTCCCGTATGTGCTTGTCTGAGGGCTGTTGGACGGGGCCCAGATAATGATCATTCCATCTTCGCGATTACATCAGCATAGGGTAGCCAATAGACATCATCCAACGTACCGTCTCCAGCCGAGGCGATCACTTCACCTTCATACCGCCCATATAAACACCCCCGTCCAAGATTGTGAAGATATGTCACTTACCATTGGGGGAGAAACGCACTACGTTCACTGCAGCAGAGTGGCGACTGAGCGTAGCTAAATATTCCACACGGGGCTGGCGTGGAGCTGGCTGGTCGACATTCGCGCTCACGTTCTCAACGGGCATAATGTTTGGATGGACCATCCATATCTGCGAGCGCTCATGAGCAACTATGCACAAGTCAACGACGGGGAGAGACTCACCCGAACGTGATTATCCTCTCCACCTGTTGCAAGCCTATAGCTCTGCGCCGCAAAGTTCATCTCCTGCCCAACGGCAGGACGCGCTTTCTTGAAGGAGACTGGTTGGAAATCACACGTCGAGATTGGCTTTGAGTCGTGCCATCTGATCTCGAGTGTACGGAAACGCATTGTAGACGCGAATTCTGTATAGACGTCAAGGAGGAGGGCAGAATTTCATGCAACTGAGTATCAGACAAGGCAACAAACAATAGAGAGCGATGTGTGCGGGGTCACATCGGCTTGTGGCGCGCCACTCATCTCATAGTTCGCATGACTTTCCCCGCGAGCATAGTCAAGAGTAGGCATGGTACGACGAGACGAAGATGCTGAGAATACAATGTAGTATATGTATAAATCACCGTAGCGCGCTCACTCGTAGCGTCGACGCAGGACTGAAAGCTTCTGACTGATGGTCCATGGCCGTATCCTCATCACCTTTGCCTAAAATGACAGCCACATCCTTCATCTCCCGCTGCAAGATTTTCGTCAAGTGCTGCAGACCAGATTGCTGTTCAGTCAAGATCTGATAGACAAAACTCATCAGAAAATGTATCCGTGAATGAGATTAGGGCCCAGCTTACTTGCGCTATCTGAGCCAGTCCATCTTCGTCAACAACCGCCCATTCAGTCCCCCCGCCCCCAACCTCCCTGCTTCCCTTCGCACTGTTCCCCAGTGCTCCAACAACTGCCCAAAGCTCGTTGAGCTTTCCTCTCAGTCGCCCTCGTCTGACGTCTTCCTCAATTTCCTCTAAACGTAATCGTAGAGCCTCTTCCTCCGGCCGTATCGCAGAAGACCGTAGAGCCGGGATAAGAAGGTGTAGATGTTGTATGAGTTTTAAGAGGCGGTGTGTAATTTGAGCTTGAAGAGCAGAAGCACGGGAGAGGCGAGTGGCGTTTGAGATGGAGTGTCGTTGCGACAGGGCCTCGATCCGCGTTCTTAATTCCTAATATACACATATATCAATGGCATTCGTCCGTGCTTCAATGAGCATATATATGCACACCTTCAACTTCTCGTGATGGGCGGTGGCTTGTTGCGCCTGTGCATCAACACGCTGTTGTAGATCGTCAAAACCAATAGCAACAACGGGCACCAGGCATGTCCGATCAGGGTTCTCCCGCACGGCTTTCTGCCATAGCGCCTCGTTTGTTGCATTTGGTGGACGTCCGTAAAGATTGACTTGTGCTGGGTCGACAAGATTATAGAAGTAATGCTTGACAAATCATGTCAGCACAGAGTCTTTATAAGGAGGTCTAAAACTTGCCTGGAATCGACAGTCCGGGCTCTGGGAATCCCATGCTGCCGCAATCCCTTCTATCCTGCCCGCGAGTGTAGCAAACTGCGTCTGCGCGTCCGCTTCGCCAGCGCCGCCCCGCGCGGTAGAAGACAAGTTGTTCGTGGATTGCAGGGTGCTGCCAAATAGTCCGCCCCCTTGGTTTGCATTACCAGTGTTCGACAGGGGGTTTAGTGTGGATGCAGTTAAGGCGTTGTTATTCGTAGATGTGCCGAAGATATTTGTCGTAGGTTTGGCCTGAGATTGGCCGAACAGCCCTCCTGTGGGCTGTTGAGCATTGGCGGTGGTACTGCCAAACAGTCCTCCCGTGGGCTGTTGGGCGTTGTTGGCGGTATTACCGAACAGTCCACCCCCACCAGCTTGTTGGGAATTCGTATTTCCGAACAGCCCGCTGCTCTGCGGTTGACCTGCTGTGCTCCCGAACAGCCCCCCGCCCTGCTGCTGCTGCTGATTGTTGTTGTTCGAAGAGCCAAATAATCCACCAGTAGCTGGTTGCTGGCTGTTTGCATTGTTATTTGTGCTCCCAAACAGCCCACCGCCTCCAAATAAAGGATTTGAAGGGTTCGGGGTTGTGCCAGCTGTGTTGCCAGTCTGATTCGTATTAGGGTTCGCCCCGAAGATGTTGGTAGGATTTTTATTTCCAAAAAGCGGATTTGCAGCTGTCGTGTTGTTAGCATTGTTGTTTCCGAAGAGGCTACTACCTGTGTTCAAAGTAAGCGCTGGCGTGGTGGTACTTGTGTTCGTGCTGCCGAACAGTCCTCCACCGGTCTGTGTATTTCCCGTGCTTGCGTTGCTATTGCCAAACAATCCCCCACCGGTCTGTTGCGCGCCCGCGTTCCCGGCCGTGTTCCCGAACAGACCTCCGCCCGATTGAGTGTTTGTATTCGTGCTCCCGAACAATCCCCCACCGGCCGGCTGCTGAGTAGCTGTTGAGCCAAATAGCCCTCCACCTGCCTGATTTTGAGTCGTGTTCGTGTTATTCGTCGATCCGAAGAGCCCACCACCGCCTGTGTTTCCAGCGTTTCCAAATAGCCCTCCACCCGTCTGCCCTGCGGTGTTGTTGATATTGCCGAATAGACCTCCAGAAGGTTGTGCAGTGTTTGTAGAGCCAAACAAGCCTCCAGCCGGAGCTGATTGGTTCGCTGCGTTCCCAAATATCGACATGTTAAACTTATATTTCAATAGCAAACAGTGGGCCTATGAGACGATGTTGGTTTCACCGACGCGTTTGGTGTGAAGAGGGGTCTAGATCTTCGCTGGCTATGAGCAAGTGTAATTCTGTGTAGATATTTGCACTTACAGCTCTGCCTAGCGGACTCTTAGAACCAGTGGGCGGCAGGGTGGAGGTGAGGTTTTATTCTGAATCGATCGTTCAAGACAACAGAAGCGTTGTACAGCCACCGCTTGGGTTTCATTCGCATACTACTTCGTTCTTTGCTATTCTTTGTCATGTCCTCGAGTACGCGCTGTCTCGTCCGAGGATCCATCAGTGAGCCCAACAGCTCCACAAAGGACCCTTGTCTCTGATAGTCATGACGTGAAGACGTTGATGAATTTTTCCATGGTACGGTTTGCATCCTGTTCGAAGATTGCCAGATATCATCTAAGCACGCGTCCATCAGTGAAAGACATCGTACGCCCAGGTGAAACCATCTCTTCTAGTCACCTCTCCCAACGCCCTGGAGGAAAGGGAGCCAACCAGGCTGTAGCTGTGGCTAAAGCTGGTGGTGCTGTTTCCCTCTTTGGCGCCATCGGGGAAGATGAGGCCTCTGTTAAAGACAACATCGCGGACTTCGGGGTCGACGTGCAGGGTATAGAAATTACCCAGGTATGTCAAGTAATCCAATCTTCGATCGTATCATAACACATCTTGTTTAGGAGCCAACTGGCCGTGCAATTATCCAACTCACACAAGGTGGAGAAAACAGCATCAGTACGACTGCAAAATCCTAATTTGGGGCATTAAATTGACTCGATAAACAGTACTCTTCAAAGGCGCAAACTACGCTGCCCTTGCATCTCCAACTTCCGACTCCCTCGAGCCATTCACGCATATGCTGCTCCAAAATGAGATTCCGTTTGAGACCACACTCGAGTACCTCCGCCTTTCCAAGCACGCTAAACGGCCGATAACTACCACATTCAACCCCTCCCCCATGCCAACTCCAGCTCAAATATCCGGCGAGATTCGATGGGATTGCATTGACTGGCTCGTGGTGAACGAAGGAGAAGCGCGGGAGCTTCTGGCTGCCTTCACCGATGCTCCAGCAGAGATCACCTATCTGAGCTTAACTACTGATGAACCACTTCCGAAAACGCTCGCAGACGAACTACAGCCTTATTTGGGCCTCCTGTCTCAATTTGCCTCCTCGCAACTCTTCAAGTATATCAACGTTGTGTGTACGTTAGGCGCTCTTGGTGTCCTTGCGCACCTGCCCTTTGTGAAGAATGGATGCGTTCTGTTCGAGCCCGCAGCAAAAGTAGACGTGGTTTTAGACACGACTGGAGCGGGGGATTGTTGGACGGGATACCTTGTCGCCGGCCTTATGCGCGTTGATGAAAGTCATTCACGCGCAACAAAATCTGTCGACGAAGAACTGAGTGTGGAAGAGGCAAGGGTGTTGCTAAGGGAGTGTAACCGGGTGCGTTTGTTCACATTCTAATGTCTAATGAT
>JACXVL010000506.1:0-42252 GCA_014898675.1 Athelia sp. TMB | reverse complement strand
ATTCTGCGAGGATGCATTGCAAATGGATTCTCATCCCGTATAGTCCAAATTTTCGATTCCCATAGCCTTAGTCGTACGGAATCTTTGCGAATCTCTGTGGATCGCGCCACTTTCGACTGGGCATCAACGGCAGAACCCGGATTGACAGTGACACGTGGCTCGCTTCAGTCGACGTGAAGCTTGAAACTGGAACCCTGCCACGACCTTCCCAGAGCTGCCCAGCGCCCCTCAGGTTTCTTCTTTAAACTTGCGAAACTGTGCTTTGTGTAAGATGCTATTATACACCTTCTCATGGCAAAATTATTTGCGCTCCACGCTGGCTAGTCTCTGTTGGGCCTGATCGGAACGCCAATCGCTATCACGGGTTGGCACTCGGCGGTGGTACAGGTTGAAAGGACTGAGAGGTTTACTTGCTGCGTTTTTGCCGTACGTTAAGCTGTCCCTTCTTTTACCCAAGTTTTCTCTTCTTCCCTGGAACGATCCTCTTATCTTCTACATATGAGTGGACACATTTTATGCCATCCCATTGTATCTCTGTCGGCGTTTGGTTGGGTCTTCTTCAGTTTCATGCCACTTGTCCCTCCACCCCCGGCGGCGACTACATCATGGGTACTTACGTTCTACTTTTTACTTTCTGGACTAAAGCCTTGCGACCATTTCCCTGTCCTTTCGATCTACTTCACATCATCATATTTTCTCATCCACTTGCTTTGGCTTCGCCTTCCTTCCATGAATCGTATCGCCCCTCCCTTTTTATTTATTTATATTCTATTGCCTCTCAAAATCAATGCAGAAGTCGTGTCGCAAAGGCTACACCAGTACAGGGCAAGCGATGAACTCAGCGTGGAACACCATAAATTTGTTGATCGATGTGATGGATTTCCTGTGTATGATTGAATAACTACAGCCAGCATGTCAAATTTTCCACCGTGTCCGTGTCATTGTCGTTCCACTGTGCCCTCCTGCCGCACACCCCGCGAGCCTTGAAACACCAACTTTGAACCGAGAGTGTGGACCCTGGACATCGCATCAGGCATCATATGCACATCAACCGGTAACACATACCCGGGGCGATACAGCCTCGACAGCCTCGAAGCATACAGCAGTACAGCACGCCAATACCGTGGGTGTTTCTTCCTTGTCTTTTTCTCGTCTGAAAAATCACAATTGACAAGTTCTTCTCCTGCATGATCACTCGAGCCAAGAGGACTAGAACAGAGAATCTCATGCTAAATGGAGGTGGGCCTCCGAGGAAGGTACTATCAAGACTGGAGGATCTTGGCGGGAGCAGCGCTCATGCAGCTGTGGTGCGTAAGATACATTATGTTATCTCTTTTAAGTTAACATATCTCAGGGATCTACATTCAATGCCATCGGAATTTCGGGCACCGCAACGATGGTAGCAGGGCATTTCATAAACGGTGATTATAACGCGATTCACGACGAAGGTGTCCAGGACCGAGTGAAAGGGATCCACGATGACCTGAAGAGTTCATATTTGTTTCCATTTGAAGATTTGGGACGTTGATCTGATATTCAATTTAGAAAGAGAAATTGACCAATGGATGGCCGCACCCGATACCTCCCTTAATTACAAAGCTGCGCGCGATAGGCATCAGCAGGGCACAGGATCTTGGCTTATCGAATGTCCTGATTTCAAAAGATGGAAAGATGTCCCAGATTTTGTCCTCTGGCTCCGCGGCGGTCGTGAGTTGTTCATTTTATGACACCTGTGGCATGCTCATGGCGACATTCATCAGCTGGATGCGGAAAAACGATATTGTGGTGAGTTTCAGTGGTCTTCATTCTGAGAGCAAGCTTACATGAACTACCTAGCTCATCTGCTATCGAAAATATCAAGAATTCCTGCCGAGGAAAGCCCTCAGTCGGCTACGCGTATTTTTTCTTCGATGGCACAAGCACGCAATCCAAGCTTGCCAATCACGAAAGCTTTGTCCGATCAACCATCATGCAATTTTCTGATCAGGTCGATGGGATCCCCCCTGCGCTGGGAGACTTGTATGATAGCGAACATCAAGGCCGCAGCCAGCCCCTACTCAAATCTCTCGAGGATACTTTGCTGGAAATACTACAATCTTTTAGTGCCGCATACATCGTTATCGATGCGCTTGACGAGTGTGAAGAGCGGCCCAAGGTTCTGAAGTGGATACAGTCTGTTTCTTCCCGGATGTCAGGCATCCTACACCTAATGGTCACCAGTCGTCCAGAGCCCGATATCAAGAACCGTCTCCGCGCCTTCTCCAATATGCTCGAGACTGATGTCGCAGATCGTCGAGGCTCGGACGATATTCGTTGCTATATTGATGCGTGCCTCTACGAGGTCGACGATTGGTCTGAGTCTCAAAAGCAGATGATACGGATTGCTCTTGTGAATGGTGCTGATGGAGTGTAAGAGCATTTCTGATGGTTAATTTCACGCCAACACAACTAATGCTTTGTTTGACCAGATTTCGATGGGTAGCTCTGCAAATTCATGAGTTACTATTTGACCGGTGCTTGAATACATTGGAATTAAAGAATCGACTCAACTCCTTGCCCAAGGGTCTAGACGAGGCATATACCAAAATAGTACAACGGAGTACTCGTCGTGCCGACGTCATCCTGCTCTTACAATGGATAATATTTGGTCAAGAAGATTTTACCGCTCGACAGCTCGCCGAGGTGGCGTCAATCAACTTTGATGGTGGCGACAACATTTTGCCTTTCTACGACCCTGACCGTCGATACGGAAGTCCCGACAATGTGTTGAGGGCTTGCTCCGGACTTGTTATTGAAGTGGAAGGTGCGAATGCATTCGAACAAGTTGTTTGCGCGTGATTAATCATGTGCTGAGTAGGCTGGAATTACGTGACTCGCCGTTCTGAAAGTGCGACTTGAAGTTCATGCGCAATTCATGGTTTACTGACAGATAACAGTGCACATCAAGATCGCACATTTCTCTGTAAAGGAATTTCTCCTTTCAAAAGTAATTCAACTCGGACCCACGCAATCCATCCACTTCAATGAGAGCATTTCTCATCTAGCCATCGCCAAAACGTGCCTCGCATATCTTCTTCAGTTTAGCGAGCCCGACAGTATCACCCACAACAATGTCAATTCCTTCCCGCTGGCCTTCTATGCAGCAGAGCGGTGTGTCTCCCATACTGGAGCTATTCGCGGCGAGGACATGGATGCTACCCTGAAGCAAATGATACAACAGCTGGCTTTACCTATCGTGAGCGTTGCTCTCGTTAATTGGTCTCGACTGCGAGATAATCGCCAAAATTTCGACGGAACCGTTACCTTCAAGAGCCCGGTAGAACTCTGGGACGTGACCCCGTGTCTGTATGGTACCATCATGATTCACCTCACAGAACTAGTAGAGCACTTGGTCAATAATGGGAACTGTGGCATCACACTGCTTTTAGCATCAGATCCTGGTAGTCTTGCGATTGCACAGTTGCTGCTGGAGAAAGGCGCTGACGTAAATGCCACGGGAGGAGAGTATGGTACCGCGCTCCAGGCAGCATCATATCGAGGTCTTTTCGAGATCGCTCAATTGTTGCTGGAGAGAGGCGCGAATGTTAATGCCAGAGGAGGAAAGTACTGCACAGCGCTCCAGGCGGCATCATATGGCGAGGAATTCAAAATAGTCAAGCTGCTGCTTGAAAAAGGTGCGGATGTTAATGCCACGGGAGAAGAGCATGGCACTGCGCTCCAGGCAGCATCTCATCGAGGTCACCTCGAGATTGCCCGTCTGCTGCTGGATCAGGGTGCAGATATGAACGCCTCGGGAGGAGAGTATGGTACTGCGCTTCAGGCAGCATCTTATCGGGGCCACCTCGAAATTTCCCGTCTGCTGCTAGAAAACGGCGCGGATATGAATGCGACGGGGGGGCAGTATGGCACTGCGCTCCAGGCGGCCTCGTATCAGGGAGAATTCAGGATAGCCAACTTGCTCTTGGAGGAAGGCGTGGATGTCAACGCCACGGGAAGCCATGATGGCACCGCGCTCCAGGCGGCTTCATTATATGGCAGTGTTGAAACTGTCCAGCTGCTGCTGGAGAAAGGCGCGGATGTAAACGCCACGGGAGGACAGTATGGAACCGCTCTCCATGCAGCATCTTGCACAGGTCGCCTCGAGATTTGCACGCTACTGCTAGAAAAAGGTGCGGATCCGAATGCCGTGGGAGGAGAGTACGGCACCGCACTCCAGGCGGCATCGTGTGGAGGTCACCTTGATATTGCCCAGCTGTTGCTAGAGAAAGATGCGAATCCGGACGCCACGATAGAATGGTATGGTACCGCACTTCAAGCGGCATCATATCGGGGTCACCTCGAGATGGCCCAGTTGCTGCTGGACAAAGGTGCTAATGTGAATGCTGGAGAAGGAGAGTACGGCCCTGTGCTGCAAGCGGCATCGTATGGGGGTAAACTTGAGATTTCCAAGCTGCTGCTGGAGAATGGTGCGGATCTGGATGCCACGGGGGGATGGTATGGCAGCGCGCTCCAGGCGGCATCGTATCTGGGCCACCTTGATATTACCAAACTGCTTCTGGCGAACGGCACAGACGTCAATGCCACGGGAGGAGAGTATGGTACTGCACTCCAGGCAGCATCAATTCGAGGTGACTCCGATATTATCAAGCTGCTATTGGAGAGCGGTGCGGACGTCAATGTCATGGGAGGAAGGTACAGCACCGCGCTTCAGGCGGCATCACATCGAGGTCACGTGGAGGTTGCTCTGCTCCTGCTGGAGAATGGCGCAGATGTGAATGCCACAGGAGGGCAGTACGGCACCGCGCTCCGTGCAGCATCGCACCAGGGTTTCCTCGGGCTCGTTCGCCTCCTGCTGGGAAAAGGGGCAAATATTAATGCCATGGGAGGGGAGTACGGCACTGCGCTCCAAGCGGCATCACATAGGGAAGAGTTTGAGATCGTTGAGCTCTTGCTGGAGAAAGGCGCAGAGGTTAATGCTACAGGAGGAAAGTGCGGAACGGCCTTACAGGCAGCACGAGCTACTCATAAAGAACGGCAAGTAGAGGCTATCGTGCAGTTGCTCATAGCACATGGGGCGGTGGAGACGTAGCCAGATATTCCATCCTATAGTCTACAATACAGTGCAATAGTCGGTAGTATATTCCCAGATCTATATTGATTCTGATGGCTTAATTCAATACACATTGGGTATTCTCGCATGCGACTGGATTGGGGCTTACAATCAAATGTATACCACACGTTCTTTCTGCATAAGCATGCTCCTTGAAACCTGACAGTGCGAAGCTAGCGTAGAGATATGAGCCATGTGTGATATCGCGCACGATGAGGGACGATGGCGAAGTGGGGCAACACAGTGCGAAGTCGTCACTGTAGAGCTAGAAATGAAGTCACCCATCCATTTTGCTTGGGGGATGGCGATTTCGAGTTGGGCTACATGCCAACCAGCCTGCAGACTCATCATCCTCACGAGGCATACACGCCGTGTAGAATCGTCTTTGACGCGTGTGGGATCCATGCTTGCTTTGGAAACTGCAGCTCTGCCGTAGTTCCGGGGGATGGGTCGGGGTGTTGGGTGCTTCAGCTATTGATAATCTAGCGTCTGCGCCAAGGTAATTCCAAATCAGTGTGATTCATGACAAAGAGGCAACTTGCAACACATAGCCAAGCTGGTGAATATATGCACGTTATAGCTCCATTGAACAAGAGTGACAAAACATGTCGCCGTGTGTAGGTACTTGATTTCGGAGCAACCAGGCTGCGAAAATACCCCGCATCGATAGTGTATCGTCATAAGCAGGGGCCGCGAAACCGAAAGAAAGAGAGGATCAGATGCAGGGTGTGAGAAGTGATCCTCATAGTATATGCCGCGTGAGCCGCGCATGTCATTCCCGGAGCGGTTGCGTTCGAAGTGAGGTTGCAGGACACGAAGAGCGGGTGCACTGCGGGTATGATCGAGCAGCCTTGGTTCCCACAACGCTCATTAGCCAAGTCACAAGATGGTGTAAGAGGAAGCTGCTCACCAAGTCGACGTCCCATAGACGCCCGCATCGCAACTCCTGAGGGGCTGCTTGCGGGCACTTTCTGCTCTCACTCCATATGATCCTACATGAACGCGCACGCGCGCATGCGGAGCTGTGCGGTCCTGAAGAAGTGTCCTCACTGCGTGTAAAGCTGGCCTAGTACAGAAGAGACCGCATACCAATTCATACTTCGTGGCGCGATCGTAAGCTACTCCTGTCCTTTTGAATGCAAATCGGTTCCTCCAGGAAGGAATACCCCAGATGATCTCGTTCAGCATTCTGAAGGACCAACACGCGATCCCACTGGATGAGACGTGGCATGGAGCGCGGGCTGCAAGCGTGCAAAAGTGGGCTGGAGTGGCTCCATAGATGGGCTCTGACTCGTGCGGTTTGCGCCCGTCGGAAGCATATATGGGAGCAAGGCGCAGCGTTGATGACATGGGGCGCAGAGCACTCGCACTGGAGTATGCTGTTACGACCATGCAGGCTCCGCGCCCAAGCCTTGTCTATTGTGAGTGGCTGTCGTTCTTCGTGACCTGATAATGGGCTCGCGGCAGTTCTCCTTGGTCAACTTGATGAGCTCCTGGCTGTACGGGTGTGGTGTAAACCCGGTTCAGCGTCTTCGTTGTTGGCAATAGCATCGCGCATGCTGGAGGGAGCAAACCAGTCAGATGGATGAAGCTGAATTGCAGGAAAAGCGAGGCGTACATCTCTTTGCTCATGTCACTGTATCCTGGTCGGCACATCATCGAAGTCGATCCGTTGCCGGACGTGTCGCCTGATGATGGTGCTGGAAAGGAGTGTCCACGTTGAGAGCAGATTCATGGAGGGTAGAGACGTCAAGGGGAGGGCGGGGTCGCCGTCGCCCTATTGCGACACGGGCGCGCTTGAGTCAATAATGTGTGCCCTTGCTTATCGTTATCCATGACTAAAGCCGCGCTAGAGTTTGTCCTTTGAATTTTGTTTGGGGCAGCGCGTAAGATGAAAGTTGGCATCGATGATAGCGTGGCGGGGCTCGCAGTGAAGATTGTAGCAATAGCGAAGCGATTTCGGTGGGTTGAGATGGAGACGATATGAATGGAGGTTTTCCTCCAAGTAACACGACTGCTTTCTGGCTCGGAAGAGAGGTGGTATGGAATCTGATGCTAATCTCGCGTGTCTTCTAGATTGTAAATGTTTAATGCGCAATATAAGCACGAGTACAGCGCGGAGAAGCATTGCTGAAGCTGACAGTAAAGGTCATCAGTATCATTGACAAGGAATAAAACACGATGTTATTACCTGCTCCGCTCACGAAACTACCTCGGTCTCCTCCCCTCGCTCATATTCCATTCCTGTTCCTGACCACAGACCCTCTCTGCTCTCTTCGTCGCCCTCTGATCCATCATCTCAAGGAGGATGGTAGAGACGCAGCCAGCTCAGGCGGGAGAAACGTCGGCATCGCGCCCACGACTCATACCATAGCTCCCATGATCCATATTCCTCGTCAAGATTCCACCATGAAGACGCAGTTGAGTGGGCGCCGGCCTGGACGCGATCCGGCGCGGGAGGAAGAGGTTTTGAGCTCGGCACAGCTTGCTGCGTTATCGTAATTTTGCAGGGTCGGACAGTCGTTGTAGGTGGAGCAAGGAGTGCAGGAGCGGTAGGAACTGTCTCAGGAGGATAATGTGGGGAAAACAGGTGTCGGGAGTGCACTGAGCTATTGACAACCTCCATGAAGATCTCTATGGCTCGGGGTGTCGCAAAAGTGAGTATCAATGCGACAGCTGGGGTGACCCGAAATATCCATCCGCATAGGTATTGGTGGAGTATTGCAAAATTCGAAAGTGTGGCTGATAGAGAAGATTCCGAGAGCACTTGGGGTCGTGTCGGGATTCGGGTACGTCGGCAAGCTGGAATTTCGGGATCGGATCGTCACTTTTGGTCAACGCCCGGGTTCCTTCTTCTGAGGATCGTACACGCATTGTGCGAAGCCCTTACTCGCGCTCGGCCTCCGCGTGCACCAAGCTCGCGCCAATTTTGACATTAAATTTACGATGCTGATGTTGACGCGAACCGGTATTCATCGACATCCGACTGATCCCCGGCACCCTCCGGAGAATTCTACGGCTTACCGCGTGTCATCCAGCTTGCAATCTTCTGGTATTTCCTGTAGAGCCTCGCCTGCAGCCTTGCGTGGCACACGCGCCAACCATCGCGTTTTGGCTGAGCGGGACCACGCCAATCGCTAGTGGGGATGTGTGTTCCCGTTGCTTTCGCGCTTTTGCACGTTGGCTGACACATCCTCGACCCAAGCATGGCTCTCGGCGAGTGCTTCGCCCCTGATCACCACGAGCAGGCGACGGTGAGAGGCATATCATAGGAACAGAGTGGATTGGCATAGAAGTGGAGTAGTCTTTGATCCAATGCGATTGTATGACGATACGAAGCCTGGGGCTCGCCGCGTGGAGGAGCGAGGTTTTGCGGCGCCTGCATACATCATCAGCACGCGCTCCTCAAAGACTCAAGCAACAGGTACTCACCAGTTGGATACCCGCACCCCATGATAGAATCGTCCCCCTCGCAACTCGCGAAGTGCAACTCGCATAGCTCGCAGGCACCTCCTACTCACACCATATCACCCTGTCCTTGCGCATGCTTTCCGGTCGCGCCCGGGCACATGAGCTGTTGAAGGCGACACTAGACGTTCCCTTCGCGTCCCTGGTGCCGTCTCGTGCATGAGGTAGTGGCATTCTAGTGATGAACTGTGCGATCTCGGGACTACGTGGCGGGCCCTACGGTAGCAGTCTTAGCGATTGCGAGGTGCATTCGTTTGGAGAATGGGAGAATGGCAAGGGGAGTTCGCGTTCATGAGTGAGGGAACTTGCTCCTGCAGTCTGGAGCGGAGTTGGACCACGAGCACATGCGGATGATAAGCCCCTGGCCGATTGAGATGAAAAGAATGACACCAAGTGTATTGCATAGAAGCGCTACACAAAAAATGTTCAGTGTCACCGCCGAAGGTACATCAAGTGGACTTGCCTGCTCAACCTGAGGGCGACACCAGCTGCTGACTCTCCTTCCACGTTCCATTCCCATTCCCAGCCGTCGAAAGCTACTCCTCCACTTTTTCCTCATTCCTTAGAGCCTCTCCAAAGGGGGATGATAGCACTGCCGTCATGCGGCGGTGGCTTATGCGAAATCAAATTCAGCGCCGCACGCTGGTCTGTTCTCCTTCCCATACCAGCCACGAGCCAGGCCCCAACTAACGCGGGAGGCCTTGGGTTTGTGAGGGTGTAAGATGGTGTTGTATTCTAAATGGATTGAGATCACTTGAGACGCGCCGAACGAGTCAGAATATGCGCAAGTGCCTGAACATCGCATGAATAAGCCCACCTTGTCGTTCCTGAGCAATCATATGCACCAATACTCCGTGGCCATTCTGGTGGATAGGTACCTCGTCGAGTAGTCGTGAAATGCGAGGGGGATATCCTTTGATAACAGTCCTAGCGACTCCAATGAGTATCCTCCTGATCATAGCGACGATGATAAGTGAGAGATGGGCAGAAATCATGTTCGTCTAGTCGTATGTGGCAGGGCAACTGCTGATATTGACTCCAGGAGGAACAGACATAGGCGAAGGCTAGGGACCTGGATATGGGAATGCGTAGACGCCTGCAGCCGACTAGAACCAAAAGGACGTAGACAAGATCAAATTTGAATATGCGACTTGCGGGAACTCCTGTTTGGGTCGATGTGAGAGTGAATGGACGGGTAAGAACTCGCACTCCGTTAGATCTCTCTCCTCCGTTCCGCCGACAGATTTCGCAAGCCAATGCGCCTCAAGCAGAAGCTCTGGTCTCTATCAATCCTGCTGCTCATTTCCTTCCTCCTGCCTGAGCGACCGTGCTGTATATCTGGTACCGCAGAGGAAAATCGAGGACCATTGCACCTCCCAGCCATGTCTGTTCATACCGTCCTGTTTTCAGGACCAACATGGAAATATTGAGTTCGTGGTACACTGTGGGTCTCGAGAGAAGGAAAGTGGCGATGATGGGAATGCAGGTCGCGGTCCTGAAAGTAGAGACTTGCTCTCAGGCGGTGGCGGTGAGAGAATGAGCGCAGGCGGTTTGCGAATAGGAAGGGGCACGCGTCTAGTCATCGCTGCGACGAATGTGATGAATCAATCTTCATGAAACTATAGAGAAACAGCATCAGCATGGTTGAAGAGGAAGTACGCAGGAGACAACCACCTGCTCAGCCGACCGCCTCGACCGTATCTTCCCTCCATCCTGTCCCAAATCCTTATTCCCAGCGTCTCTCCCCTCTCAACTTCGAGTTCCTTCTCCTCCTCAAAAACCCTTCTCAAAAGCAAAGGCTGTAAACCACGACCGACGCAGGACGAAGGCGAGAGTGGCTTTAGCGAGAATAAGGCAGGCATTCTGAGGCAACCCGCGCTCTCCAACTCTCAGTCCGATAGGCGACCCTTCGGAGACCTGCTCACGATTCCACTCGGAGGATGCTGCGACGAATTGCAGCAAACGCGCCCGGTTCTTCAAGTGCCTCAACTCTTGCTTTTGCATTAGTCAATACTAATCAAGCGGAGGCAAGCGTGATAGATTGAGCAGGTGCCGCTGCCTTGCGACTGTGATCTCTAATGTTCCAATGCGAGGAGGAAGTGGCTTCAGGTGGGACCGTTTGCTGCATACGCATATTGGAATGTCGGGAGGGCGTTCTTGAGGTGTAGAGACGATAGCGCGGGAAGCAAGGGGCCAGGCGAGAAGAGGTAAGGAATTGACATTATTCCGTAGTTGAAAGGTTGTCAGAATGCAGGACAGCATAGGACCAGTAGGTGCGGGGAGATGGAGGTTATGTGTAGGCTGTTGGGGAACGCTGGAGTGTCTTGATCTTTTGCATCCCAATCTCTATTCGAGATCGGGTACTTGCAATTGGCTCGAGATGATGAAATAGCCTGCACAATTTAGTCTCCCAAAGGCAGAGCGCGCTGTACTTCCTTGAACCCTCGTGCCTCGCGATATCCTGTACAGGCGTCTGCTTTCAGGTAGCGACCGCTTAACGGGAGGTCAATTTTTTGATGGAGTGCCGAGCCGGCTTGTCACGTTTCGTGCCAAACACAGCCAAATGTCGATAACGCGTCGCTCAATTCTATGTTTATCTTCGTGTTCTGACCTCTACCTCTCTCTCAATTGTTGACTCGGGCTATGTATTATAGTTCTAGGTAATTTATCTGCTATATATCTACCTTATTGTGGACGAAGTCCCACGTCACACTTGCGTTCGAGTGATGGAGCCCTCCTGCACACGACGCGACCACCGTGGCCTCACGATCGACCATCCCCTCCACAACTCGAAGAACCCATTGCTCCATCCTCCACTTTGCCAGGTCCTCCTTCTTTGGGCGCTTCGCCTCACTAGCCGGGCGGTTGGCCGAATCGCACCGGCGCACTGTAATGACTTTCGTAGATCAAGTCCAGGATGTCATCGATCTTGACGTCGGTTTTTCCCTGTAGAAATTGAGTGACCTTCTGTATTCGAGTTCGAGAGTAGCCAGCATTGTTCCAGGCATCAGGCATGATATAGCGCAAAAGCGATAACATTGTCGATACAGGGAGACAACGAAGCGATCGGGTGTTGCGCGTGCGATTCGCCGGACACAGTGCGGAGTTCTAATGTTGACCTCTGTTGACCTCTTGCTGCGAGAAAAGGCTCACTGACGAGGAACGCACGCAGATACAAACTCGCTTGAAACTCCCTTAGGTACATACGGTATCATGTTAAGTAATATAATAAGAATTTTGGCAAGAATATAGATGGGCGGATGGCTATATACTCGTTCATGGCCAGGAAGCGGAGCTTATAATGGTGACCTCCTGTTAAGCGGCCACGTCAGAAAGTAGACTAGCACAATTGCAAAGTGATTTGATATGTGGTCCGCGTCGACCACGTAGACCGCGGGGTGGGGAGGTGGTGGTTTTATTCCGGTGAGGTCCCGTTGCGGAACACCCGTATCCGACACTAAGTACAATCCGTATACTATCTGCGGAACCTAGCCTCCTTTACCGATTAACCGTACACCCATAACTACTGAGTGCAACAAGAAAATACAACATGAAATGCTAGAGACTCGTGGTCAGTAGCAATGACCCAACGGGGACGAGCCCAAGCCAGGATTGTGTCATCCGATGAAAAAACCCTCCTTGGAGGGAAAAACCGGATGACGGTGAGAGTTCGATAGGGGTTGGCAGGTGAAGTTTTGAGGGATTATACTGATCACGGACGACCAGTGTATTCTAGGGTATTCGACAATCGTGACTCCCCCAACTGTACAGTTCACATGGTAGAGTATAAACACCACCAGTGTACACGGTATACAGCAGTTGCCTCGTAGGGCAGAAAAGAGATGAGGTGGTAGATAGAATGCGACTATGCGCCAATCCAGAAAAGCAAAGTGCGGAATATCGATCTGTCATACAATGTCGAGTGTTGTTGTAAGGAAAGGGGTGAAATGGCGATCACGATGTGGTTGAGTGGGGAAATGGGCGGGACAAGCCCTTGAGCAAAATGACTCTTTTTTTTTAAGATTCGAGGCAAGCGCAGATGTGCGACCATCACCGGTGATGTGGGGGTTCGGGTGTCGGCGGCGTCTGTACCCACGTGGCTGACGAGTGTGCCGACTCCACTGGCAGAAGTTGCCATGAGTCCTTTCCAAATGATCAACGCCAGTCTATTGACGCTGAAGCGCTGACGCTCCGCGCATCATACTGACGTCAACTGAAAACGTCTATAAACTACTCGTTGGCGAAATTCATTCAATACCCAGCCTTGAGGACTACATCTTACAGTTTCTCCTTTATCTGCTAATTCTCGTCCAGTGTCCGATGCTGAACTACGAGGGGCTGTACTTGCCTGAGACTCTTGGCCCGCCCCAGTATTTAAGAGTCTTGATACTGTGAAAAATGTTTGCCTTAACTTCTGTCATTTCGCCCGCTAAGATTTTTCAAGATCCCTGCTGATATCTAAGCTCTAAACGTGACCGTCCTTTGTTCGCTCAAACGACGAATTTCTAAACGACAGCATGGGTGGCTCTCCACTGAGTCCACTCAAAGTGCTCATAGCCATTGCGGCCGTCATGCTGCACAAACTTTGGCTGGGCCCTGACAGGCCTGACAGCCAACCGCTCAAAATTGCCCCTGATATTGGCTTCGCGGCGCGCGGCAGACAACCATGCTGTGTAGGCGCATTCTTCGCCCCTTTCTCTCAATCATCCATCTATCATACTACAATCCGCTGACTGCTGCAAATGTCCAGTCACACAAAGAGACCTCGAACAAACAGTACCGAGTCAGACGGAATTGGCCAACCGAGAAAGGTGCCCAGGCTAGAGGATACTGACGTGGAGGGTGATCGCGTTGCAGATCCACCCGAATCAACTGAAAGTAGGGGGGCGGTACGGGAATCAAAGGATGTCTTGCTTCTGCTTCTAACACATCTTAGGGTCACACACTCAATGCAATCGGGACATCGGGAAACACGTCGGTGATGATGTTTGCTGGTGACTATATCGTTTACCCAACAGCAGGTGAGCATCGTGTCGCAATTTGTTGCTATACCGTTGGCCGACTTCTTTCGAATCTTTAGTTCAGTACCATGATAAGAGTAAGCATCGAGAGGACCAGCGCATCATTTGCGTCAAAGAATTGATAATGACGCCCCCCTCATCAGAAAGGGAAATCCACACATGGTTGAAAGCGCCCGACACCTCAGTGAGCTACAATGCAGCGAGGAAGAAACATCAAGCTGGCACGGGGTCGTGGTTTCTGGACGCATCACGGTTTTCTCAGTGGAAGTAGCGGCCCGGGTCGGTTCTTTGGATCTATGGTGGTTGTATGTGTCTAGCCTGATGCTCTCGCAACCTCCTGATTTACTTCTGTGCAGCTGGCTGTGGAAAGACCATCTTGTGGTAGGTCATATCGTCTTTTGAGGGTAGAATATTGATCAACGTCCCTGCAGCTCATCTGCTATCGAGAGCGTCATCGACTTCTGCAAATCACATACCTCTGCCCGAGGTTACGCTTACATCTTCTTTGATGGCACAATGGCCCAATCCGACACCATAAACCACAACAAGTTCACTTGTTCCATTATCAAGCAGTTATCCAACCGATGCGGTACCATGATTCCAGATGCACTGATAGATATGTACCGCGCGTGCGATGACGGGGATTCTCAGCCTTCGGAAAGTCAACTCGAACATACTCTTTTACGCGTGCTGGAGACATTTGAAAGCACATACATCCTCATTGATTCGCTGGACGAATGCGTTGAGAAAGCCGATCTGCTGAGGTGGATCCAAAACGTGACTTTGGTATCCTCTGGAAGGCTCCACCTCATGCTAACCAGCCGCCCCGAGCCGGATATCGAGTATGGACTCCGTTCTTTGTCCAGTCTTGACAAGATTCAGATCGGAGATGAGACCATGACGGGCGACATCAGTGCCTACCTGGATGCACGGCTCCACAGTGCCGACATGGTAAAGTGGAAAGAGCCTGAAAAGCGGGAGATCAAACAGACTCTTGTGAATGGCTTGGGCGGAATGTGAGTGATTGGCGGTAATCAAATCATGAAGTACGCCCCTGTGCTGATTTTCTTGCAGGTTTCGATGGGTGGTGTTGCAAATGGACGACGTGAAGGAATGCTTCAACAAGGTCGAGTTGTTCCTTCAGTTGAAGACCTTACCGAGAGGACTCGATGAAACATATGCCAAATTATTCGAGCGGAGCAAGCACAAAGAGGCTTTGATAATACTGCTGCAATGGCTGGTGTTTGTCACGACCCCGCTCGTGTCATGTATAAAGCCACCGTATAAGCCGTCCAGGACGGCTAGAACTAAAGCCACCGTACAAGCCGTCCCGGACGGCTAGAACCAAAGCCACCGTACCAGCCGTCCCGGACGGCTAGAACCTTTAAAACTACCGTGCTCTCATTGCGAGAGCACGGCATCTATAAACCAGTACAACCACACGGGTTGATATTCACTGTTACCTTGTCAAGTTCATGTTCCAAGTGTTGTGACTCTTATCTGGCTCAGTCAGCCGATTCATCAGCGGCCCCGCTTATTCATAGCTAATTAGTGTACTATTATCATGTGTATATAAACTGCCTAGGTCTGTGTCGATGTTCTCCATCTCACAGACCTCTTTCGTCAATCTATAACCTGTCCTACTCAACCATTGTTTGCTCTCTCTTATCGCTCTCAAACCTATTGATTCGTCCAAGGTATCCACAGGTCCTGACATTAGGTCTGTGAGATCTCCAAAGGACCTTTAGGCTCCTCTACCACGCCTCGCTTCCGTGCCCCCAGTTCAAGTTCTTTAGATTCCAGGTCCTCTATCTCCCAAGATTTCCCTTTCCAAGCCCTTCCCTTCGATTTAGACATCAGTCCCTTTATTTCTACCAAGACATCCATGGCATCATTATCAGATCACGGAGAGGAGGAGGAAATGCTAGAAGATGCAGGCAACCCCCCTCCTCCACCTGTCAATGTAGACGCCAACATGCAGGCCCTACTCGACTACATGAAATCTTCCCAGGAAAATTTCTTAAACGCCTTGAAGAGCCAATCCAAGAGTTCCAAGAGGCGAATTCCCATTGCCGCTCCAGAACGCTTTACTGGAGAAGATTTAACCAAGGTCCCTGCATGGGTGGCAGAAATTAAAAACTTCATTGCTGCCAGGGATGATGAATTCAAGAATGACACAGAACGTGTGGCAACCATCGTTTCCTACCTGGACGGACATGCCAAACGTTGGGCATTGCCCCTTATGGAAAACCGCAGTAACTTGTTTGACCACATTGTCAATAGTGTTGACAAGTTTTGGGAGTACTTCGAGAGAGAGTGGCGCTCCACCGATAGCATCCTCCAAGCCGAGCAGGAACTTCGTCAGTTCATCCAAGGCAACGCTACAGTTGCAGTATTTGCTTCTAACTTCAAGTCCCTCTTGTCCAGGGCCAAGTGGACAGATCACGAAGCTGTCAGATGGATCTTCAAGGGCAAACTTAGCCGAGTCATCCAGGACGAATCTCCCTATGTCATCGGAGAAACCCCAGACACTTTGGAAGATTTGATCAGCTGTGCAGTCACAGTAGAAACCTCCTTGACAGCCAAAAAGTATCGTCATCGCGGCAGCCCAACCACTGGAACTCCACATTTCCAAGCTACTACATCCACTTTCAGTAGATCTGCCAGGCAGCTTCCTCCAGGAGTACCTATGGAAATAGATGCCACCACCAATCGCCCTAAGCTTACCCAGGAAGAGCGTGAACGCCGCAAGGCTAATAACCTCTGTTTCCTGTGTGGTGCATCTGAACATCGCTCGTTCCAGTGTCCTTTCAGGAAACCAGCCCCTCCTAGTAACACACCCCTGGCCCAACGCATCCAAGGTACCATGGCTACCCCAGCTGCCCCACAAATACAGCCACCACCTCCGGCTGCCCCTACTACGGCTGCTCAAGTCATCCAAGCAATTGCCACCACTAGTCAAGCGGCTCAGCATATCCAGGCCATGGGTCTCAAACGTAAATCACCAGAGCCCTTCGTACCTGAAATCGATCTACTGGAAGGATATGTCACCTCAGATGATGCCACCATATTCGATAACGCGACCAAGAAGCTGAGGAGGATATCAGAGGACGATGATGTGGTGTCCTTGTATGAAGATGATGCCTCGGATTTTTAAGTAGGACTACTATACCATCTGTCGATAGTGTGTCCAAGGAATCTAATTCTGATTCTCAAGTATTCAAACCAAGTAATTATGCATCCACGATCAAGATACCCATAGCAATCAGAGTTCAAGGAAGACAGGTCACGTTAGAAGCACTCGTTGATAGCGGTGCTACAAGTTGTTTTATTAATCCAAGAGTTATTCAAGACTATTGGCTACCAACGATCAAGAAGGATCAGCCAGTAGATATTTATGTCATTGATGGGAGAGAAATTGAATCAGGAAAAATCACGCATGAAGTCCAAGGCCAGCTACTTATTGGCACACACCAAAGAAATTATACCTTTGAAGTCACTGATATCGGACGCCACGATATGGTTTTAGGAATGACTTGGCTCAAGAAAGAAAATCCACAGATAGACTGGGTCAAAGAAACTATTACCATGCCAAGCTTCAACCATGAGCTCCAAGCTACATTCTCTAAGTCAGCGCAGATCGCGTCTAAAGAAGTCAAAGAGAAAATCCCTATAGAACAATTGGTTCCCCAAGAATACCACGAATACCTCCATGTATTCGACGAAAAAGAGGCTAATAAAGTACCTCCACATCGTGAATACGACCTAGCCATAGACCTAGAAGAAGATGCATGTTGAAACTAGGACCAATCTACGCTCTGACTTTGGAAGAAGAAGCAGAGATGAAAAGATATATTGATGATATGCTAAGCAAAGGATTTATCAGGCATTCCAAGAGTTCAATAGGCTCCCCTGCCATGTTCACAGGCAAGAAAGATGGGGAATTACGGATGTGCCCAGATTATCGACGGCTTAATGCTGCAACCAAGAAAAATGTATATCCATTGCCACTTACGGATGATTTGATTAATAAATTCAAGGATGCCAAGTATTTTACCAAGTTAGATCTCAAGAACGGTTATCATCTTGTTAGGATCAAAGAGGGCCATGAATGGAAGACAGCATTCCGCACCAAGTATGGCCTATTCGAGTTTGTGGTCATGCCCTTTGGGCTCACCAATGCACCGGCTGCTTTCCAGCATTTCATGAACGATATTTTCAGGGATTTACTCGACAATGGTGTGGAAGCCTTTCTCGATGATATCATGATCTATGCCGGTCAAACACCGGAGGAACATATCAAGATGGTTAAGGAAGTCCTTAAGCGCATGAGTGACCATGGACTATATTGTAATCCCAAGAAGTGTGAATTCGGCAAAGAAAGCGTTGAATATCTAGGAATGATAGTTTCAAGACAAGGCATATCCACAGAACCTAAGAAAGTCCAGGCCATTGTGGAATGGAATGCCCCAAGAAATACCAAGGACGTGCAAAGCTTTTTGGGCTTCTGCAACTTTTATAGACGATTTGTTAGGAATTATTCCAAGATAGCCAGGCCACTCATCGATTTAACTAAGAAAGATATTCCCTGGGATTGGGGAAAATACCAGGATATTGCGTTCAAGGCCCTCAAGGATTCTCTAATTCAAGCACCGGTCCTCATGTATCCAGATCATACCAAGCCCTATATTCTGGAGACAGACTCATCAGACTATGCATCAGGGGCAGTGTTGTCCCAAGTAGGATCAGATGGCTTCCGGCATCCAGTGGCCTATTATTCCAAGACTTTATCCCCAGAGGAACGAAATTATGAGATCTATGACAAAGAATTACTGGCTATCATCAGGGCGTTTAAGAACTGGAGAGTCTATCTCGAAGGTGCTATGCACACGGTTCAAGTGTATTCCGACCACAAGAACCTGGAATACTTCCTTAAAACCAAGAACCTAACAAGAAGAGAGGCCAGGTGGTCGTTAGAATTGTCAAGATTCCGATTTATTATTCTTCATAAGCCAGGAAAAGCCATGATCCTTCCGGATGCCTTGTCCAGGAAGCCAGGGGATAAGCCCTTGAAGGGGGATGATGCTCCGCAAACAGTCTTGCACCCCTACCATTTCGCAAAGAACGAAATCAATGCCATAGTTCTAAGACAAAATGTACCAAGCCAAGAAGAAATTAATCTTGTAGAAACTACACCAGACCATGAAATCATGAAAAGAATTGAAGAACTCCAGGATCAAGACGAAGAAGTTAAGCCCATCAAAGATTTTATTAAGGCAAATCCCAAGCTAGACCGAAGAACCAAGAAAGTTATAGAAGACTATTCACTATCAGGAAACCTGCTTATGTTCAGAGGATTAGTATTTGTACCCAAGAACCAAGAAATCAGGCGTATCATAGTGGAATCCAGGCACGACTCAATAATTGCTGGACATCCAGGAAGAGCCAGGACCTTGGAATTGGTATCACGTGATTACTATTGGCCATCCATGAAAACATTCATTAACAAGTACGTGGACGGCTGTGACCTTTGCCAACGAGTCAAGATCAAGACCAATAGAGCCAAGGGACCACTACAACCACTTCCAGTACCGGAAGGGCCATGGCAAGACATAACCTATGATCTTATCACAGGATTACCAGAGTGCGAAGACTATGATGCCATATTAGTGGTAGTAGACCGACTTACCAAGATACTTGAGGTTAATGTCCCAGTGGCGTGGTCAGCACTCGGCAGCAATCACTTCCGTTTTGGGTAACCGCGCCACAACGAGGGACTTAGCGATAATTCTGCGAAGGGCGCGTCATTGGAATGGTCACGTCTGGGGTATATTTGAGCAAGTAGATATGTGTGTATGTATGTGTGTAGTAAATTAATGATAAACTGATATATAAGGTGCTGTAAATACAGAATAAAATAGAGAATAGATGCAGCTAAGAAAATTTACACGTTCACAGTAAAGGTCAATGCACTTGAAGTGGTCTTGCGGCGCTTTGGGTTTGTGATTGGGATGGTCCTACGGCGCGTAGACGCGGCGTAGTCTTCCGCCCATTTTGCTGCGGGCCGGAGTGCCTTAGTCGCGGCCTTGAGAACCAGGGGATCAATGTTCTCGCGCTGCTCACTATCAAGGATACGGAGGGCGCGCGAGACTGACGCAACTAATGCATCCAGTTCGTCAGTCTCATCAGGTACCTATCAATAGGGTTGCATCAGTTGGAGTGGATAGGCCATGATTAAGTGTTATTGCGCACCTCAAAGCCACTACCACCTCCTGCCCGGGTGCGCATCAGTCCATCAGGACCCGTTGGTGGAGCGCGACTGGGAGATGAAAGAACCTGCTAGATAGATCCTAGAGTAAGGTGGGAATGAAATGGAATTTACATAGCATACGCACCTGAGATGTGAAGACAGAGCTCTCGTCTAGGTCCGGATCTTCCTCAATGGCATAGCCAGGCATTCGGCGCAGCCACACGTGTTGGCGAATTGACTCGGGGGCTTTGGGCTCGATGCCAGTGGTGGGAACTGTGAAGAAGGGGGGGATGTGGTATCGTATCACGGTGGGCCACCAGGAGTCGGGAGGGCGCTCGGAAGCTTGCACAAGGTGTTTGCAGCAAAGATGGGCGTGGTACTTTTGGGCGCCGCAGTCGCACAACCATCTTTCTATGTCAGTATTATAGGAGCCTTTGATGGGGGCTAGTGCGAGCTTCTCCCAGGCGCGTTTGAATGCCGCATGGTAATGTGTGGGTGCCTGGGCTCGGCCACCACGGGAACCAGCCAAGATTCGCGATAGAGTTGTTCGGTAAGGGACAATTGCTTTCTTGATGAGGGCATGGCATGCTAAATCGACAGGTGGTCGATTATACATGTGGAGTACAAGCTTCTTGAGATTCCGCCAGAGTGCTTCAACAATCATAGTCGTCCGTTTGCGGGGAATACTGGTCGGATATGCAGCGCGGGCCCAAAGCTTCCATCTCTTTGGGCAGTACCAGTTTGCCCAAAGATAACCCCACATTTCTGTAAGGCGGTTCATTTCGCAGTGAGTATACACTTCTTTTACAGCATCCCGCCAGATCTGATCCGAGGTGCGTGAATATCCGTGTCGTTCCGGTAACATGGGATGCTGTGACGCATGTTTGGCATACAGGCGCATGATTGGTAGTCGGTGGGCGAGGGGGCAGAATATGTAATCGGAAGGTGCCTTTCCCAGAGGCTGCAGTTCTTCATCATCTTCCGTGTCGTCTTTGGAGGGTTCTGAGTCTTTGTTGGACCGCTCAAATCCATCTATTTCATCATAGAGTTGCTGTTCTTGCTCCCATTCATCAATATCTTCCTCCGCCACTGGCCCATTTGCTTTGTTTGCCCAGTACAGCGCTTTGCATATTTACGTGAACAACGAAATTTTTGAAAACCGTGTGTGGCGTGGAATTTGTGACCGAGTGTCACGCTAGATAATCTTATCTTCGCCCTTCATCGTGTTTGCAAGAGCCGTAGCTGAGCAAATCAAAATAAATATGATTCTGGACTAATATGAGGAGCATATGACAGTGCGGGAGATTGCCGCCAAGCAGCGTGTATAAATAGGCTTGGTGTTGAAGGTGCAGCCTGGCGCGTGGGTAGATGCCCGGCATCTCGTATGGACGGGCAAGGTGGGGAGCAAAGGTGGGTTTCACCACAAGCTCCTAAAATGCGGTACCCTGATGATTATGAGCCCATACATCCATATGTGCAAGGAGCAAGAAGCATGATATAATCAGAGCAAGAGGTAGCGAGAGGTTGGAAAAGGATGAAACAGGATGAGGATAGTTGGCGCACCTGTAACCAGCCTTTATATCAACTTTGATTCTCCGGACATGGCCGTTGAACGTGCAACTAATCACGCTGGGGCCTACAACTTGAAGACATTGGTGTTGATTGCAGATCAGATCAAGAGAGGTCGAGACAGGCGAGTTTTATCGATATGTAATCAGTTTATTGACGTAGATAACCTCCCAGTTGCATTGCAGAGTGCATAACAAACTTGATGGTGCTGGGGGAGGGGTAGAAACGAAGCTGCAGACAGGCCCGCGGCGCTGCTGCCGAAGGTTAGCGCCCATTGTCACTCGTCACATTTCCACGCCACATGCGGTTTTCAGAAATTTCGTTGTTCACGTAAATATGCAAAGCGCTGTAATGTCCATCATCACTGTTACCGTCATCCGAATCTGATTCCGCGGAGGCTTCTTCGGTTACCATAGGTAGTTCTCCCTGAGTAAAATCATCCGATGGTGTGGTAACGTTCAGAATCACCCGCGGTTTGTTGAAAAGAGCCGGGCGTCCTTGCATGGTGAGATGAATCCGTCGTATCGGTTCTGATGGTGGTGGCGCCCACACTTTAGTCTAGATTTGGAATGAGGAGACTGTCATCTCAAGAGACGCTAATAAGACTCACCGAGCCACTGCGCGCAGCCTGGACTACAGACAAAAAGGAAGGATCAATAAAGTCAAAGCTGTCCCGAGCTGCTTTGACATCATAGAAGGCTGGCGTAGTCTTGTGCTGCTTAAAGCGGGTTTTGATGGCCCGAAGGCCGTGCCAAAAGCACAATTGATGCTTGGCGTTGGGCCATGTAAGTCGCATGGCATTAATCTCCGAGAAGTCCTTGTCCGAATCTGTATATTCAGGGTTTACACCCAGTTTCTTCAACTCTCCAAGAAAACTCTCCAAAATCGCCTGCTTTGCCCCTTTAGGAGCCTTCTTGCTAGTAGATACAAGCAGAAAAGCCAAAGGGATGCCCGAGCCATTGCAATCTGCCACAGCTGCAAACAGCTCAAAATTCTCGCCATTAGTGTTCCCTATGCACGAAAATTAGGTAAGAATCAGATCGTAGATCTCGGAGAAGTCACATACATGTTGAGTCCATCGCTAGCTCCTGAGTGTTAGTTGCCCATGCTTCCATAAAGTCGGTAACTTGAAAAGCAATAGCGCGCGTGCCTGCCGGAGCTACAATGTCAAGAAGCGCGACATTGTCCTCATGCCCGTGTGTGCGGATGTAGGTCTCGGCAGATGTGAGAGGGTCATCATTGAGCTTCCATTTATTTTTGCTCATTTGATGCCAGTAATAGTATACAGCCTTTGATTTGAAGGCTATGGGGTCGTCTTGGGCAGTCTTTCCATTCTGCTCTTCTCTCTCAATATGACGCCAGAGCTGAACGAAAGTCAGCTTTTGAATAGAATCTAGAACTGATTACATACGTTTCCAGGGGTCTGGTCAAGATTCTCGCGTATGTATTCTTTCCACTTCTCCGGAAGCTCTATGTCCAAGTACGGGACATGCCTTTCGGCGTGTTTCAATTTGACGCGAAGGTCGTGTTTGTCGCGTCGCGTCGTGATGTGGAGCCACCCCTCGCATTCAAACCGCTCCATTCGATGTGTCGCTCGCTTCTTAGAGTCCTTTGTGCAATGACTGCGGCTCTTAGATTGCGCACAGCTGAAAGAATATGTAGTTTGATCATCAACAGACTGTGTGCCCTCGCGACTTAATGAGAAAGCGTGTTATGTAAGTACCAATTCAATCGCCAGATAAGATTATGCACGTACGTCCATTTCAACTTTGTGTGCTCTGCAATTATCTCATGAAGCCTATCTGCGCGCCCCCTGTCGTCCAGTCCACTTGAGGAATCACCCATATCAACATAGGCTTCGAGATCCATGCTGTCGTCCGAGGCGTCATCAATCAGAGTAGTAAAGTCCTCCAGCGACATTGATATATGTTCTGTGGGCGCTTCGTCGTCGTCACCACCAGAAGCCTTGCGTTTACGCGCTCGGCGTTTGGCAATACAGTCCCGGCATTCAGCTGTCAAGTCCCCCTTTTTCCCGTGGGCCGTGTCTCGGGCTCGCAGACTAAATCCGCTAAAGTGAATTGAGCGGTGACAGCAAGCGCACAATTTGTGACCAGGCGGCTGAGGGTCGGGCATGGTGGTAGGTGTATGTTGAGTGACAGACGCGCTGTCAGAACTCCCCCCCAAGTAGAAAATCACTCATTAAAACAACATTTGCCTCGGGAACCAAGCTAATCAATTCTGCACAGGCTTTAGGCACTCAATCAGCATTTTCTCTATATTATATTATTTTACAGCTACAGGAGGAAGTGCGCGAAGCATTTGAATGACGCGCCCTTCACAGAATTATCGCAAAGTCCCTCGTTGTGGCGCGGTTACCCAAAACGGAAGTGATTGCTGCCGAGTGCTGACCACGCCACTGGGACATTAACCTCAAGTTACCAAGATGGGACACTTCATACCATGCAGAACGGACATTACAGCAGCGGGAGTAGCTGACCTGTTTATCAAGAACGTTTGGAAACTTCATGGCACACCACTGAATACCACTGCAGACCGAGGTCCACAATTCAATGCCATGTTCCTTAGGAACCTCTATGCACGTCTAGGCATCAAGCTGAAATTGTCTACTGCGTATCATCCACAGACCGATGGGCAGACCGAACGTGTCAACCAGATATTGGAACAATTATTAAGAATATTCACGACACACCGTCAAGATAACTGGGTTTGGCTGTTGCCTATCCTAGAATTTGTGTACAACAATACCAAGAACGAAACAACTGGAATGTCTCCCTTCTATGCCAATCTTGGATATAACCCAACCATGAGCACTGTTCCAGGACCTTCCCAAGCTAAAGGTGCTTCGGCAGACTTCGCTAAAAGCATTCAAGATAACCAAGAGGAAATCAAGTCCCTAATCAAGTTGGCCAATGAAAGATATGCACGCTTCTATGATGCCAATGTTCATTCTACACCAGAATTCCAGCCAGGAGAAAAGGTCCTGCTAACCCACGAAAACATCACCACT
The DNA here is from genome assembly GCA_014898675.1 of Athelia sp. TMB. Lineage (NCBI taxonomy): Eukaryota > Fungi > Basidiomycota > Agaricomycetes > Atheliales > Atheliaceae > Athelia > Athelia sp. TMB. The sequence continues at coordinate 17,806 of JACXVL010000506.1, read as the reverse complement.
GATCGTCCATCGCAAAAATTGGATTTCAAGTGGTTAGGTCCCTTCCCTGTCACGGAAAGAGTCTCAGACATGGCTTACCGCCTAGAACTACCAAATACCATGAAGATTCATCCGGTTATAAATCTGGATAGACTGGCACCTTATCATGAAAGTGAAATACCAGGTCAAGCCTTTGAACGTCCAGAACCCACAGTAGTGGAACCCGAGGATGTGCAGTGGGAAGTGGAATACATCGATAACTCCAAGTATCTCAGGAGGAAACTATGGTACCATGTCAAATTCAAGGGTTACCCACTAGGCGAAGACGCTTGGCAACCTGCAATAAACCTAACCGATGCTCCAGAAATAATCAGGGAATTCCATGAAAAATACCCCAAGGCGGCAGGCCCAGAGCTACAGCAACCCACAGCTGCTTCGACCAGGAAGTCTACTAGGAGGACCAAGCCTTGAGGGGGAGTGATGTCACGACCCCGCTCGTGTCATGTATAAAGCCACCGTATAAGCCGTCCAGGACGGCTAGAACTAAAGCCACCGTACAAGCCGTCCCGGACGGCTAGAACCAAAGCCACCGTACCAGCCGTCCCGGACGGCTAGAACCTTTAAAACTACCGTGCTCTCATTGCGAGAGCACGGCATCTATAAACCAGTACAACCACACGGGTTGATATTCACTGTTACCTTGTCAAGTTCATGTTCCAAGTGTTGTGACTCTTATCTGGCTCAGTCAGCCGATTCATCAGCGGCCCCGCTTATTCATAGCTAATTAGTGTACTATTATCATGTGTATATAAACTGCATAGGTCTGTGTCGATGTTCTCCATCTCACAGACCTCTTTCGTCAAATCTACAACCTGTTCTACCCAACCATTGTTTGCTCTCTCATCGCTCTCAAACCTATTGCTTTGTCCAAGGTATCCACAGGTCCTGACAGTGTTCTCCGAAAGTCCAATGACTGTGGAAACACTGGCCGAGGTCTTAGCAGTTGATTTTAACGGAAGCAATGTGCCATTTTACAACCCCGATATGAGATTCGAAAGACCAGCAGATATCCTGCGCATTTGCTATGGCCTAGTTGTCGAGTTTCACGGTGTGCATTATGTGTTGCACTTGACTGAAGAACAGCGCCGACAAAGACTAGGAACGGTAAAGCTGGCTCACTTTTCCGTCAAGGAATATTTCATCAAGCACATCACCAACGAGCAGCTTTCGCACTCGGTCATTGCTCAAACCTGCCTTGCGCAACTTCTGTACTTTGACAGGCCAAAAATTCTTGATTGGGAACAGCCACACTCCCTTATTCTTAACCATATCAATTTCTTATTCCCACTGACAAGCTATGCGGCACTGAACTGGGAGTCACATCTTCACTCTTCTGGCGCAGCGGCTGTGCAATGTCCTCTTCTTTGTCAATTGCAACGACAACTTTTCACATCTCCGACGACCTTGAACCACGCGTTTCTCAGCTGGTTGAAAATACAAAATTTGATCATCAATGTTGATTATTATGATCTGCGAGAGAAGTCGAACGTTTTGGGTCGTGCCCTGCGTTCATTCCGACCCGACCGACATTTTCCTCTAGATGCCTCGCCTCTCTACTACGCTTGCTTCGCTGGTTCAGTTCAAGCAGTGCAGCATTTAATAAAGAACAACGCGGATATTGATAGAGGGGGCCACCAAGCCTCGACAAGACCACTACTCATATCTTCCGAGGAGGGACATCTCGAGATTGCTCGGATGATGCTGGACAAGGGAGCCAATGTTGACGTTGTGGGAGGGTACTACGGCAAGGCGCTGCAGGCAGCATGCATGGAAGGTCATCTCGAGCCAGCCACGCTGCTGCGTGAGCGAGGTGCCTCCGACTTTGAATTGGGCGTGAATGAATGAGATATTAGCCGCTGTAGAGCTAGTTTCCAGAATACTTTAGGCTCGCCGTCTGACAGGGATTGCTGGGTGGTTGCACTTGTGTGACGGGTCATCCTTTGAATCAAATACCCAGGACCTTTAATAATCTATAATACAAAGGAAGGCAGTCACGGGACCCTTCAACTGGGCATTCTGATTGGCTGAGTCAACTGGGCATCCTGATTGGCTGGCGAAAACGTTTTTGGAAACCACTGCGGTCTATCGTATAAAGCCGTGCACGGTTAGCGGTCACATGGTATATGAGATAAACAACGGGGCCTTGAGGAGACTCAGTTGCCCCGTTTGTGTGCCCCGTCCGGACTCATCAAAGTCGCCTCATGACCTATGATGCTGGAACCAAAATGATTTCCAAGTTTGCAACGTCATTCTCAGTATCAAAGCTCTTCCCTCAACACTCAGGCCTATGCACGCTGACAGTCTTTGAAGGTTCTGAACTCATGGCACAAATACAAGGTGACATGTTTCAATGTGCCCATGGGATGTGACTGCGGTTATCTAAAAGTTATGGGACTGGTTATCAACGCGACCCCTTGCGATTCACGACGTGAAAGTGGCAGTTGCCTCCGCATGCGCGTCATTAGTGACTGAATTGTTGTATTACGAACTGCGATACACACGCTGAGTATCGCGAAAGTGGCGTGAGTTTTTACAGCATGTCTATTCGCGCCACGCGGATATCAGTCTCTCTGAGGTCATCCGTCTTCATTCATGAATCCCCGGGTGTTGCAAAATGCACAAGTGTAACCTATCTGTTTATATGAGCGCATTTGCCAGTTTCTCTGAATCTCTGGTGCTACTAACAGACACTCATCTTCCTTTGCCTGTGTAATCTGCTGCTTAAATATCTTCTGCTCAAATACATTGGATTTGATGACCTTGGATCAGCCGCCCCAAACTAACCACAAATCTGTTTCAAACACAACCGCCCCGCGCATCAAGCACCGTCGACTGGATTCTGAAAATCAAGAGGAGGAATGGAGGTTCAGCGTGAATCAACAACAGGTGCGGAGCACGTTCTTTCTGCCATCATTGCCGACAATGTTAACCAGCCTTTCAGACCTCTTCTCCCTTATCAGGCGTCACAAACACAATTGGTTTCTGTCAATCCAACTATCGACTGACACCACCTGGGCCATCACATGTCATCAGCTACCATCATCAGTCCCCCCTTGCTACTTTTAGTGTGGCCCCACACAATGATGAGAACAATCCTTTCCTGGCCGTGAGTCCATCTTCACCATTGGTGCTGAGTACTGACTCTAAGGTATTGGCTTGCAGACACTTGCAAGAGCTCCTCAGCCACTCACCATGCCCCCCAGCAAATGGACAGTTGGTCAGCAACGTCGACACACGCGGGAGCGGCTGGAGAAGGCTGTACGGAAAACAGCCTCGCCAAGCTGCTCTGCTACTGGCCTATCAAATGTGCGCTCAATGAAGGAGGTGCAGCAGCCGGCGCCACCATTCCTTCTGCTTATGCCTGTCTCACCTGACCGAGAATCGGTTACTGGTGATGACCACACCTCAGCGCTGCAGAGGCAACATGTGCAAGAGCACAAAAGTGTGCCCAATGCAGCAGGAGGTATGTCTGTTTCGCTAGGTCAATTGTTACTCGGCCTTTACTAACTAGCTTTGCGAACCACAGATCTTGAGCAACCTCGCAGGATGCAAGACATTCCACAGGCTCCCTTGCAAGATCCACCTGCTTGCCGCAATCAGGGAGTACCACAGCTGCCCCAGATTGCCCTTCCCACTCAGCATGCTCAGAGAATACTGGAACCGCCCCAGCTCGCTCCTCCTATTCAGCACGTTCAGCATCAGCCGGCTGCTCGCCGCCCATATCAAGAACCGGCCACACGTCATGACATCGGTAGCATGGATGCTGTATGCACCCACTGCGGGGCTTTGCATTGGATAGACGAGCGCATTGCAAGGTCTTCCACCAGGACGCCGAAGTTTGGCTCATGTTGCGATCATGGCCAAGTTGCACTTGAACCACTACCTCATCCCCCGGAAGCTCTACAGCAGCTTTTCTTGGGTGTTACCACACAAAGTCGGGAATTCTTGGAGAACATTCGACAATACAACTCCGCCTTTGCATTCACATCACTCGGCGTCAAACAAGATCATGCAGTCAATGCAGGAACAGGTCCCTATGTGTTTCGCATCCATGGCGAGCTCTGTCATTGTGCCGGATCCTTGCTGCCAACTGGGGGTCAACCACCCTCATATGTGCAGCTTTATATTTATGATCCCCAAGCGGCTCTGCGGTACCGGCATGACCGGAATGGCAATATTCGCGCCGATACAATGCAAATAATACAGGACGTGCTTACTGGCTCTCACTACTACTCCCACCTTTACAAGCATGCCTTTGAAGTGCTCCATGAGCATGAACATGTCGGGGACGTTGTGATCCGCCTGCACTGCACTCCAAACCAGGATCGATGGCGGTACAACTTGCCGACGGTTGATGAGGTAGCCGTGATCTTGCCAGGCGATGGCTCACAGCCAACGGACAGCCGCGACATCATCTTACGCTTACGCGGGCCTAATGGACCTCTTCAGCGGATCAGTGATGGACATGCAGCCTACGCAAGCCTGCACTATGTCCTTCTCTTTCCCTACGGTGAAGACGGCTGGCACTGGGAGCTTCGCATGCGCCAGCTAGAGAGGGAGGCACCGTGCCGCTTATCTCAAGTGTGACACTGCGCGTACCGTATTCATCCGCGAGCTAACAATTTCAATACTATCCTTCGTGGCGGTCGACTGTTTCAGCAATATATTGTGGACATGTGGGCCTCTGCTGATCAAAATTGACTCAACTACCTTCGAAGTAACCAAGGGAAGATATGTGCCTCGCTCTATAGCGGACTGGAGGATGCACTTGGTGCAGCGGATCGTGATGTTGACCTTCATGAGCTTGGTCGGAGGTTCATTCTCCCATCTTCATACACAGGCGGCCCGCGGTATATGCAGCAGTGTCTGCAAGACTCGCTTGCTCTAGCACGCTACTATCGCAAGATAGATCTCTTCATAACAGTAACTTGCAATCCCCAATGGCCTGAAATCCAGCATGAGCTTTTCCCGGGACAGCAACCTGCGGACCGTCCAGACTTGATCACACGGGTCTTTGCATTGAAGCGGAAAGCTATCCTTGATTACATTGATAAGGATAGTGCGTTTGGTCGAGTGGCAGCATATGTGTACACAATCGAATTTCAAAAGAGGGGCTTACCCCATATGCATCTGTTGGTCTTCTTAGAGCAACCGTACCGACTCATCACTCCTGATGACATCGATAGCATCATATGTGCAGAATGGCCCAATCCGGAGACAGAGCCGATGCTGTTCGAGACAGTACAGAAGTGCATGGTGCATGGTCCTTGCGGGGCACTCAACCCAAATGCGCCTTGCATGGAAAACGGGCGGTGCACGAAGAACTTTCCCAAACCATTCACTGAGCACACCACAATGGACAACAACAGCTACCCCAAGTATCGACGACGTGACGACGGACGCCAATACGAAGTCCGGGGGCACATGGTTGGCAATCAATGGATTGTTCCATATAACCGACAGCTGTCGGCCAAATTTCACTGTCATATCAATGTCAAATGTGCCGTGTCGTTCGCCTCTGTCAAGTATATCAATAAATATGTTCACAAAGGGGGAGACCACACCACCTTAGAGGTCAATGAGAGAGACGAGATCAAGCGCTACATTGACTCCCGATACTGCTCAGCACCCGAGGCTGTCTGGCGCATTTTTCAACATGAAATCCATTCACAAAAGCCGAATGTGGTACGACTGCAGGTTCACCTGCCAGGCCAACATTTGGTAACATTTGATCCAGACGAAGACATCGGGACTCTCATGCAACAAGCCGCCATCGAACAGACAACCCTTACTGCCTTCTTTCGAGCAAATGCCGACGGCAGCCAGCTTGGAGAGGAAGCTCGCAAATGGACTTATCAAGAGTTTCCAAACCACTTTGTGTGGAAGACTAACGGGAAGCGGTGGGCCATCCGCCAAGAGGGTTTTGCAATTATGAGTCCCCTTACGAATGTAAGGAACGAGTTTCTTCTTTCCCCCAAAACGAGCCTGGCATTTAGGCGCTCGTCTACTACCTAATAAAAAAACCTTTTGATGCCGCTGCTCTCGGACCAATTTGTGTGATCATACTCGATTGTCCTTAAAATGCTCGCTTGCAGTTCTTCCCTCTTTGTCCCACGTACTATTTTGGTCTATATCCATGGTAAATTCCTGTCGTATTTCCTATCCCCCTGCACATTCAGCTGGCTTCTCTGCTCAGCGCTACTTTCCACAGCCTCTATACTCATCATCATCAACGATAATATTGCTTTTGACTTCGCTCTTTAATATCCTCGCGTATTCTGCCTAGAGCGCTACTCTGCCCCCCGCAGCTCATTGGCTTTTGGTCTATACCTTCAATCTAACAATCACTGCGCTTATTCCTCCTCCTCCACCGGCGGGATGACTTCTCACCCATAAGAGATACCCCTTGCATCCCATTCAATCTTTAGCGTCAAGCTATCTTGTTATAGATTATCTTGCGTAAGCTCTCAACAGCTGTGTGCAACAGATACACCTTGATATCAATTTTGGCAGGACACGTGCCGCTTCCGCTTGGTTCTCTGCGCAATATCATCTTGCCCTGGTACTGTCATCATCAATTTCTTAGCCGCAATCTGCTATGGCTGCTACTCTCCTCTCGCATTGTGTGCATACTTCTATTGCAATATTTCTCATTCTCGTGGCATCCTGCTTGGCAATATGGGCCTGGCGTGTACTCTTCCTTTCATTTTGCAGGTACGCATTCATTCAAAATATCGACTATGTCTGGAGCAATAATGATGTGTTATCGATTCCTAGCCATGATATTTCAGCTCGGTTCGTACCGCTCCGTCGTCCACCCTGTTACTATCGCCTATGTCATTGTTCTAGCACCCCGAGTCCCGTCATTGCAGTGAAAGCGGTGGGTGCAATGAGTTTTTCCCCCTCACACGATTTTTTTTTTGCTTAAGTGATGCTATCAGGCAGCGACGACTCAGCAGTTTCCTGATGCCCAGTCTGCCAACCCGCCTGCCCCCACCACGACCGCGCACACTGCGGTTGTTGCACGGAACATGTACCCTCAACCGTCAATCATGCGTGTCCGCCCTTCTCCTCTGCCATTCATCCGTCCGGATCCCATCCCTGATCACCTGGTATCATTGCGAGTTGTGACTAAGATAGACTCGTACACCATCTATGTGGAATTGCCGGGTTTTTCAGGTGATAACGTGTGCGTAAACCTCCAATATGTATGTACACATTCCTGACGCCGGTTATTTTGTATAGCGTCGTTGCAGTCAGGCGACATCAAGTTGTGCACATAATTGCAGACTCTTGGCTTCCCGGGCGCGGTCGGTTTGAACGGCTCATTCACTTTGGTGCCGACACTTGTTTGAATGCGGGATATTCAAGGTTTCACGAAGACAGTCTCACAGTTTGTATACCTAGAAGTGTCTTCTGAGCCTATGCTGTCGCCCCGTTCCCATTAGACGGAGCAGAGGGGGGGAAAAAAACCTCAAATTGAATTTACAATAACCAACACTTATTGTTCGCGGACATTCCTATGCTATATTCCACAATCATATCATATCCGATGCTGCATGTTTCTACCCACTCCATCGGCTGACTTCCAACCACTCGCTGGGCTCTCCTGCTTTCTCAATCCCGCAATCAAATTTGTCCGTCTGCTGGGCAGGCCAATAGGTACCAGGTCTTCGATCCGAGTGGTCGGCCGGCAACGCTCTATTTGCGAATGAGGGTCTAGACGTTGTCAGGGCCGACGTGTCCATTAGCTCGGAGGCTAGATCAGGTCTATCGTGCATCCACATCCAGGGAAGTGTCAGCACTCTGTCCAGCGGCATGCCGTTCTTCTCTCTGAGTATGAATATCGCCTCGATGTGGGTAGGCACAAACCGCCTGCCATTATCTCCCCACGCGCTTGTTGATTCTACGTGCCTGGGTTCCCCCTCGTAAAATCTGTTGTCGTCCGTGACCAGAGGCGTGCACATCGCCATTCCGCCCCACCTGCCATGTACGTCCAACAACCACATCGTGTGCAAGGCTGGCCATATATCTGGGTATATCTTCATAATCCGCGCGATATAACGCAACCCTAACTCCCACTGCAACTCGCGTACTTCTGGTAGGTATTGCGCGAGTCTTATGATCATGTGTTCCAACTTATCCTGAGGGAAATTATCGGAGCACGTGATCGACCAGCTACTTGGACGGCAGAAGTCCATCTCGAGTATCTTCACAGTTCTGCACGTACACTGAAAACCGCCTGAGGATATCACCGGTAATGGCATATCCGTGTCGTTCTTGACGTCGTAGTGGGTTGTGTAATTGTTACTGAATAGTAACGATATCTTCAATTGCTGAAGCGCGGGAGCGTCGAAACCATTGAGGAAAATTTTGATGAACTTGGATGGCACGTGCGTTGCGACCAAGTAAACCAGTCTAGGCATCCTGATCGCCCTATCTGTGCAACTGAAAACCTCTCTGCTGTTCCCACTTTGTAGAAACGCGATGTCCAGGAAGGCGATGTTAGAACCTGATAACGCGCGTTGAAACAGGCAATAGTCGACTGCCGTGACCAATATACAGTCTCGCATTATGACGTTAGTCAGTGCTGCAAAATCCGCGAATTGGATGCTACTGTAGAGTGCATCTTGGAGATAAATGGTGCTCAGCAAGGCCCAACTTGGGAAGGTTGTGAACTGCAACGGTGGCAGCGCCTCCTGAGAGTCGGTATAAATGTGATCAGAATGTGTAGTCGCGGGAGAGATGATGATCGTGCGCAGCCTTGGATGAGGTGTTGCCAGATGGCGTTGCAACCACCTGATACACGCGCCTGGTCTGACGGGTGATTCAATGGTCAGTTTCTGTATTTGACCTCAGTTTCTGTATTTGACCTGATACTGCTGCATACGAGAACGATGCGGCTGGGATGTCCGATGTGCCTACCCTGACAATGACGTCGATCTGGCATGGCTGTCGTGCTTCCATCCTAGTGCTTGCCGGCAGTATGTCGAATCCGGGGTATTGCATCTGCAATCTCTCGCGTCTCAGCTTCCACGATGCTATGATGACCAACTTGGGGATGTCATCAGGCACATTCTCTGAGCAGATGTTGTCCACAATGTCCAGATGCTCTTGTACGTCCCCACAGTTTCATACACTCCGGTTACAGCGGGTATCACTGTTGACGGTGCCATGTCGAGCAATAATTTTTCTAGGAGCCATCCGCGCTCAAGTATGACTCTGCACCAAGTTTTGCATACTGCCGCCAGTTGGATGAACCACGTGTGACGGACTATGTATCGTTGATCATCATCGCTGCCAGCAAAGGCTAGTATCGCTGCTGTCGAATACTCGTCGAGCGTGCGTATCTGCCGGCCGTTGAGAAAATCACTGTTTTGGCTGAAACAACCACACTCACCGGTCCTTCAGTCGGGAACATGACAAGTTATGGGTAGTTGGTCGTGGTGTGTTCGGACAAACGATATCTTACGGCGGTTTTTGTTCTTTTTGGCGATCGACCTCCATGACACTATTGTAAGGCCGGCTGATCTATTGGCATATAGATTTCGCGTTTTCTACAGACTATTGCTTCAGAGCCCCCTCATCATCCATACGAGTGTCGCTGATAGATAACTCCCTCATCCGTTTGGTATTGCCAAGGTCTTGATCGTCATCCTCATCATGCATGTAACCCACCGAACGCTTCAACGATTTACTCGGGGTTGGCGGTGCTGTCGGTAACGATGAGCCCACTACAGTCTGCTTGTTTATAGCATCCTGTGTCACAAGTAAAGTTTTTCGGTCAGCTTGTTCATCGTGCGCCAGTCTTCACTCACCTTCGAAAGTTTATCATCCAACATGGCTACGGCCCTCAGTATGAGGCGCACATTGTGTTGTTCATCTTTGCCTCGTTGCTTAACCGCTACCATTGAGAATTGGACCTCAACTAAGTCTCCCTTCTTGAACATCGATGGATCGAATGGCACGAATCTGTGCCTAAGAATTCAACATTTGGACGTCCCGATAGGTCTACATGTGCGTACCTTGGTTTCTCGTCACTGACAGCATCCCGTTTATAAAAGCTAACTTGATTATCCGCCGTGTGCACCCAGTCTTCACCTGCCATTTCAGCCAATACCCCGTCTGGGTCCATGTTTTCACTGTACGCAACGGGTACCATGTCGCCCTCCGTGTTTTGGTGCACAAAATATCGATTAGAAAACTCAAGCGCTGGCCACGCCTGGAATCGCACTGGCGCCCATTGCTCGATAGAGCCGTCGTCCATGTTCTGCCCCATAAAAGCGACTAGGTTGGCCGCACTGTTGACCGCCTGCTGGAATTGCTTGCAACCGAATCCCGTCAGCCTGATTGACTGCTTCATGAATCTGGCTTCATTGTTTGCTGTTATTCTGCTTACCCCCCGTTAAAGATAGATCGTGAAGGGAATCAATTATGCCAACGTACCTGCTTCCCAGGACAGGAGGAAGTTGGTGGTGGCAAATGGCTCCTTGAACACGGAGCACGACCTCCTTGACGTCGGCGTCACCCTCTTTGCGAGCCAACCACATGCTCTTCGGAGCTATCGTTTTGACCATAGTAAAGTGATCACCTATGTCCTGCAACCGTTGTCTTTGTTAACAAGCGTGTTATATCAAAATCAACTGATTACCTTGTCATAACTCGCGAGTTGGACGCTGGATATTTTTCCTTCCGCGCGGTCTCTCATTAATTTGCCTATTGACATTCCTGCCAAATTATCAATATCTGTGCGGAGTAACTGAACATTTGTATGACTCACTTGCAGCTTCGATGTTGTAAAGAACGTCCATGATTCTTCGGGGTTAGGGATCAAGTGTACGATTTTGCGAGGGCGAAGAAGCCTAATGACCAGTGTTGGTCAATATTATTTGTTGTGTGATGCCCCGCCCCGCCATCTACTACCTGTCGGGTTGTCGTTCCGCCCTGCCGCGACGAAATTCAAGTTCCGGGCCCATAGAACACGCCTATCCTCTTTTCGGGCTGACTAATCTCGTTCAAGTCTTCTTGTGATCATTTGCTGGCTACCCAACATGGCCAGGCACTGCTCCGATGGTACTAAGCCTCCACCACGAAATAGAGTTCATTGTTAGGAACACACTGTTCCTTCCTCATTCAGTGATGATACCGTCGTGGAGGTACTCATGCATGCGTCGGGCCGGATGGCTCATTGTTTCAAGCTCATATCGTAGCCGCATGTTTTATTTTGAAGGTGAATCAGCTGTTATTCTGATTATTATCATGACGCGTTCACCCTCGTTCCTTGATATTCTTGCAACAACTTGTCATGTCCTGGATTCCTACCATGTGGAGAGTGATATTCCTGATCTTCCAGAATGCACCCCGTTTCTGTTTGCGCCCAAGTAAGTAATGCTGCTGGTACGACGTCAAGGGTTACACTTATCTCGTCGGATCTACGGTCTCCGTGTGCAGGCTATAAAAGCTATACCATGGTCTCTCTGACTTTGCAGGTCTGCACCACGGTTCTCAGCAAACATGTCTGCCCGCCCACAGAGGACTTTGAAACCTATGTTCGTCCGTGTCATACTATTTGTGTGTTGTTCTGATTAGTGGTGGCATTTTCTAGTGAACGCGGCGCTGCCGCAGCAAATAGGTATGTCTTTGATTATCATTGGTGCATTGTGTTGACCTTATCTCGCAGACGCAACAAGCCGACAGTTGCTGACGACAGCAATGTCCCTAAACCGTCTGTCTTCCTCTGTCACCATGCCTACTTGCTTATGTTGTTTCAGAGCTTCACCTAGCAAGAGGAAAATGTCGAAATCGTCGAGTCCCGAGGTTGAAATCGTGGAAGGACCGTACGTTATGCTCTTCTGCCCCAATACCCATCTTCGTGACCCCTTATCTTGTCGAAGGCCTGCCTCTGCGAGACCGAGCCCTACAAAGACTCGCACCCGTCCGAGCACATGGGCCGATGTCCGGTAAGTATCCTCTTGACCATCGCATACATCCGACTCACTATTCCCTTAGGGCCGCCGCTGCTAAACATTCCGCTACTAAGGATTCCAAACGCACTCCCGCTGGTATGGCACTCCCATCGTACGTCCTGCCCTGCATGCGCCCATGTATTTCACAATCTCACTGAACATCACAGGTCGCCTCCGCACACTCCTGTTGCTATGCGAGTTCGCGGGGCAGATGCGAAACGCTACCCGTCGTCCAAGTAGGCTGAACAACCTCTACTCACATCATTGCTTGATATGCTCATCTTTCGGACAGTGTGACTCACGGCACTCCCAGCCCCACTAAAACTATAACCGAGAAATTCAATAATGCTGTTGACTTGCGTGCTTATTCAGACGACGATCCCATGTGAGTGTGGATTGGGTCTTACCTGCCAAGTGATGCTAAACGACTAGTAGGCGTGATTTTACCGACGAAGAACCAATTACTGATCCACAGTTTTTTGATGGAGGTGAAAGGCAAGTTTTAGTCACGCGGCTGCGTTTGATATGACTATAATTTCCTGATGACACTTGCCTCAGTGATGTGCCGTCTGGCGCCGAAGCTGTTTCCGAGTCGGGGGAGTATTGGGGCGCTGTCGAGTGAGTTCATCTTGTTATCAGGTGTAGCGCCCGGCGCTTATACGCGTGCTAGTGATGTGCGTCAGGCCGATCTCGACTTTATAGACGATCAGGAAGAACTTACGGAAGATGTTGCTGACGGGCAAGTACCCTTTGTAATTGATATGATAGTGACTGCTAACGTCGGCGCCACGTAGCGATGACAACTTGCCTCATATTCCACCCTCTATGCGTGACTCGAAACAGCCTAAGCACATTATGGTAGAGGCTGCTGATGAGTCGGATGGCGACAGTGTATACACGCGTCGCCAAAAACGGAACGCTAAGTGAGCCGATATGTCCTTTACTTGCGTCTTCTGTGCCTGATTGCATTGATACAGGGGCAAGATTCGCGCCCACGCCATTATCTCTGACACCGGAGACAGTGACACTCCGCGTGTCAAGAAGGAGCCACTGGATAAAGCCGTTAGGTGAGCGATATATTACACCTCCAGTGCCTGACAGTACCTGACACGTGACATTGTAGCAAATCTCAGCCTTCGCGTCGCCCACTTTCTAAGCCTGGTATCAAGACCGATGTGATTTCGCAGCCGTCCGCAGGAACAGCTGCTGGATCCTCCAAGGTGTTGAAGCTCATAGACGAATCCGCTGATACTGCTGGCAATCATTCTGTTCACCAAGGCCGCAATGACAGTTCTCCTGCCAAGTCGGAAAAAGGATTCGTGTAACTTGAAGACCTTGATGTCGGTGTCAGAGGGTGTGTATTGTTAAATTTGTGTTTCCTCCGATGGCCGTTGACTCCCTAATGATTCCAGTGAGGCCTGTCCGGCTGTATGTGAAGTGCATCGCAAAGAGGACGAAGAACAGGGCATCGATAGCTCGAATCTATGCAATTTGCTGTGAGACTCCTATTTTATCCGCATCAACTGCATGTGTTGCATGATGCTGAACGCGCGTGCAGCAAGAAGAACCTCTTCTCTTGGAGCCACCTCGAGCACATTGGCTTGGGCACGTTCAGTAATTGGAAAGAACAGAACACGAATATATCCGAGTCGCCAGTGTCTCCATACTTTATCTGCTCGTCACCTTGCTCACAAACATGCCTTACAGACAATTGAAGAGAGTGTGGGAGTTCCGTGACTATAAGCACATCCGGAGTGCTTCCCGTACTGTCCCATCTAACTTGGCCAGCAAACCGACAGGCGCTGGAAATTCTGTCCTGATTGCTGCTGGTTCACGTGATGACGTCGTTCAGTTCGCGACCATCATTTTCACGACCGAAGAATCTCACCTCCGCTCTCTCAAGCCCATCCTCAACGAGGCCAGGCGCTGTATTGAAGGTGTCCCTCAAGCTGGGGAATGGGAAAGAATGCAGTCGGTATTGTGCATGGCTCACCGCATCCCGTCTGCCACCATGTAAAGGGTATAAAACCCCTTTGTTTGCATCTGTTTACAGTAGCTCTTTTACTTCATACACACATCATCTGCATACACTAATATACTAGTCTTATTCAGATTTGTGTGCTTCAGAGAGCACACTTGTTACATTTTTTTGAATTTCTTTTTCCTCCGGGGGGGGAGACTATTAGAAATTCATGCATGCAGCCATTGCATGGCTGGATGGAACCAAAATGGTTCATTTTCCCATCCATTGGAATATATGGATGGGAACTGGCTCTCGGTTTCGGGCCCTGGAACAGGCCCTGCAATCGGTGAGCCACCACGGGAGGCTCGCGAAAGCCCAGGCCGAAGCTGGTGACTTCGGCCAGTGGTGTATTGAGGCCAGTGAATGGGTCGACCTCGTGGTCGACCTCGTACGGGAGGACCAACGCTTCGCACGTCGCGAAGGTCTCCGTACTCGCGAGGAGGAGCGCCGCGCCGTCGACGAAATGAGCACCGAATTGGCTCGTCTCGTCCGGCGCGAGACTTTTGAGGCTGCGCGCGCGCGCCTGATCGGGCTTGAGCCTCGACGCTCGCCCTCCTCCGCCTCCACCACCCCCACCACCACCCCTCTCGCTTCCCCGAGGCTCGAGCCGCCCCACGCGCGTGCGCCGCTCGCCCCGGATACCCCGCCCGCCCACACCGTGACGCGCGCGAGACCGCCACGTCACGACGCGCCGTCCGCCCGGACCGCCCACCCCAAGACCGCCTCGTATGGCGACGCCGCACGCCCAATGGCGCCTCGCCGACCGGATACGAGGGACGTGATGGGGAGGGAGGGGACGGATGAAAGAAGGGGGGAGGGAATGAAGGAGAGAGAAGACGGGTTGAGGCCGCCAGGTATGCCGCCTCCCCCACATCGCGCTGAGGCGCACGCGCGCACTCCCGCGGCCGCACCAGCAGCCCCGGTCGACCGTGCGCGCTCCCCTGCCGCCAATGGGCGAGGAGCCGCAACCCAACGCGCCGAGGCGTCCCCGCACGCCCGCGCACCCGCTCCTGCGCCCTCGCGGCCCTCGCATCGCGCTAACGCGCGCGCGCGCACTCCCGACGCTGCCCTAGCAGCCCCGGTCGACGGTGCGCGCAACACTGCCGCAAACGGGCGCGACGAAACGTCCCCGCGCATCTACGTGCCGCCGCACGCCCGCGCGCCCGCGCCCACACCCTTGCGGCCCCCGCATCGCGACAGTTCGGCGCCGCCAGCACCCGCCGCTCCCCCACCATCATCCGGGCCAGCAGCAGCGGCCATCGCTCACGCTGGCGCCACCCCCACGCGCGATGCGCTTTCCCGACGCGCCATCGCGTCCCCGCGCGCTCTCGCCGCCGCACCCGCACCCTCCGCACCTGTGGTGCCCGCCGCGGCGATCGAAGTCACGCCCGCAGCGTCCGCGGGCCCACCTGCGTCGACGCAGGGCTGCCGCCCCGCACATACGCCCCAGACGGCCCCAGCGGCAGCCCCAACCCCCGGGAACGTCGAGCGCCGCCGCCGCCGTTCCCCTACGCGTGTGCGTACCCGCTCCCACAACGGTACGCAACGCCCCCCACATCGACGCCGCCGCCGCCGCCGCCGCCGCAAGCTGGCCCCCGATACGACGTTACACGTCGGGGCCCCACCCGCGTCGACGGCGCACATCCCGGACTTCGCGCGCGCGAGGTCCCTGCCCGCGTTTCGCCCGCCCGCACTCGTCAACCCGCGCACGGACGAAACGCCGACTTCCGCGCGGGGACGCAGCGCGTCTTCGCCCCCCGGCATCCAGCGCGGGCCCCTCTTGCCGGCGCCGCCCCCACCCTCCAGTAGCGCTGCGACGCCAGAGCTTGCGCTCATCTCCACGCCCGGCCGCGGGATTTTGGCCGCGCACCTCGGTGCGCTCAAGAATCCGGCGCCGTCATCTCAACGCCGCCACCGCCAAAATCGCCACCCAGCATTGCCGGGCCAATTGGCCCCTTCCGACCCAGTCTCGGGCACATCGGCTGTGCCTCGAGATCCTGGAGCTCGCGCATGCAGCAATTGCTGTATCGCGCGCTCGCTCGTTTTCCTCCTGCGGATTCTTTTGAGGGGGAGGGGTTTGGGATACCCCGTTGGGTATTCGGGGATGAGCATAGTGATCCCGGGGGGAGGGACGTAGAGTCAAAGGAGGTTAAGACATGTTTGGTTTTTCTTTATTCTATGTTTTGGTTCATTTACCTACAGTTACTGCATGCATGAATACCTATGGAGTGATTTGTATACTCAGGTTAATTTTACTTAATTTTTACTTGTTTATATTATAGCGTACTCTACTCGTTTTTTACTTAGGGTTCGCTTTTATGAGGGGGAGAGTGTAAAGGGTATAAAACCCCTTTGTTTGCATCTGTTTACAGTAGCTCTTTTACTTCATACACACATCATCTGCATACACTAATATACTAGTCTTATTCAGATTTGTGTGCTTCAGAGAGCACACTTGTTACACACCATCAACATGAAGGCCGGTTCCATCGTGTTTTGCACCGCCAAAACAATGTGATATGGTACGTTACTGTTTTGTATATGTGACGTTGCCCTTATGATATACATTTTTAGGCGGTGGTTCGGCTGCAAAAAATCCTGACCAGTTCTTGAAGCGGGTATCCGGTTCGACCGCGGATGGAGGTGTCCACGTCTCGCCTTTTAAAGCGCCTAGACCTGGTCCCACTGGCCGTAATCCTAGTGAGTTGTTATGTCTCGTTCGAAATGCAACATGTACTGACCCACACAGTTCCCATTCTCGATGTGCGTGGCCGCAAGTTCAATCTGCAAGACCAGTTGTTGATGCTTGATGACATTCTGCCGGAGTTCAAAGGCGAGGTACCTATGGGTTCTTGCGTATGGGTAGGATTCACCTCCACCCGGTACGTTAGCTCGGAGAAAGGATCAGGCCTCAACTTCAACCTGACGTGGGTTGTTGTGCTTGGAACGCCGGCATAGAGCATTTGGCCGGCTCCACGAATAATCTCTGTGAAGTGTTTATATCTTGTTTTATTTTGTCATCACTCTCGCGTACATTGTATATGCTTGTTTTTCTCTAGACGTGTTTCAACACACAGTCAAAATGTTATTGTTTATGACGTACATTTATCATCGTGTTGTCGATATTTTGCGAGCCTCCTGGATATGTACGTCCCTCTTGCCTTCGCACCCGCTGAACTGAACAGGTGGATGCCGTCTACAGAAATCACAAATTAGTCAGTCACATCGGGGACACGGTCGACCCGCGAGAGACCAAATGGTCAATCTCGTTGGAAGTAAGTACTGTCGCCTTATTTGCTCATCCTCATACCAGATAAACTTTGCCCAATACCTCCAAACCATCACACATGCGGCATGTCACGCACCTGGTTTGATATTGTCTACCGCATGTCTTTACTAGATACTGACATAGTTGCCGTTTGCTGTCGCGAATGTCCACTTGTTTTCCGATTGGCCCTAGAGTGTAAAGCTACCGAATTGGGTATGATGATGTTGAGTGAGCGGAAATGGCTGTTTGGCAAGTATCAAGCATGAGATGCAGGACAAGGGGGTGGGTGATCGTATCAGGATGGGAAGACCGTTGTCATACCATGAAATGGTTTCATGGTAGAACATGGCCAAAACAAACCAATAATTCATCATTCCAATATTCACAGAAAACCAGCCACTGCACTTATGGCCCCTACAAAATCATTCTACACCACCCCTAAAATCAATCAGACAGGACCACAATGAACTCCTCATGTATCAATATTGGTATCCCTGAACAGTCAATGAA